>PITA01003116.1:36876-145497 GCA_004023965.1 Spilogale gracilis | reverse complement strand
GATACAGGAGTCCAAGGGTACAGGAGTCCAAGGGATACAGAAGTCCAATGGATACAGAAGTCCAAGGGATACAGGAGTCCAAGGGATACAGGAGTCCAGGGGATACAGAAGTCCAAGGGATACAGGAGTCCAAGGGATACAGAAGTCCAAGGGATACAAGAGTCCAAGGGATTCAGAAGTCCAAGGGATACAGGTGTCCAAGGGATACAGGAGTCCAAGGGATACAGAAGCCCAAGGGATACAGTTGTCAAGGGATACAGGTGTCCAAGGGATACAGAAGTCCAAGGGATATAGTTGTCAAGGGATACAGGAGTCCAAGGGATACAGAAGTCCAAGGGATATAGTTGTCAAGGGATACAGGAGTCCAAGGGATACAGAAGTCCAAGGGATACAGGAGTCCAGGGGATACAGGAGTCCAATGGATACAGAAGTCCACGGATAGAGGAGTCCAAGGGATACAGGAGTCCAAGGGACCGGGCCTGTGAGAGACAGCGCTGGGCCAGCATAGCCCTTAGCCTTAACTGAGGCTTCCCCATCCTCAAACGGCGTATCACATCAGCTCTCCTGGAAGCCCTGACAAATACAATTTTCAGCTCAGCTCAAGCTAAGCCCTGCTACACACTGTTTAGGTAGACATACGGGGTTCTTCCAAGGATAATCTACAGTTTGAAAATAAAGTCCAAACTGCAAATGTAAGCAATAAACATCAAAAGTGTGTTGGTCAAACCCACAACGAGATACCACCTTGCATCTGTTAGGATGGCTAATAGAAAAGAGAAAAAGAAAGAAGAAAAGGAAATCACAAGCCCTGGAGAAGATGTGGAGACATTGGAACACTGGCGCACTGTCAGTGGGAAGGCAAAATGGTGCGGCCTTTATGGAAAACGGTACGGCGGCTAGAGTGGTTCCCCCAAAACGTAGCAATTCCAATTCTGCATGTGTACCCCAAAGAATTGAAAACAGATATTTATTACTCACGTTCATAATAGCATTATCCACAGGAGTCAAGAGATAGAGGCAATCTAAGTGACCATCAACAGACAAATGGATAAACAAAATGGGGCATATACATACAGCAGAATATTAGTCAGCCTTGAAAAAGGAAAGAAATGCTGAAACATGGAGAAGCCCCAAGGAAATCAAGCTCAGGGAAATAAGTCAATCACAAAAAGACAGATACTGTAGGATTTCACTTATTCGAAGTCCCTAGAGTAATCATTTTTGAGACAGAAAAATAGAATGGTAGTTGCTAGGGGCTGGGGAAGAGAGGAATGAAGAGATGTTAGTTTACGGGTACAGAGTTTCAGTTTCGCAACAGAGTTCTGGGGACACCTGGGTGGCTTAGTCAGGTAAACGTCTACCTTTAGTTCAGGTTATGGTCCTGGGGTCCTAGGATCACGTCCTGTGTTTGGTTGGGCTCTCCGCTCAGTGGGGTGTCTGCTTCTCCCTCTCCCTCTGCCCCTCCCCTGGCATGTACTCTCTCTCTCTCTCTCTCTCTCTCTCTCTCTCTCTCTCTCTCATAAATAAATAAAATCTTTTGAAAAATAAAAAGAGTTCTGTGGATGAATAGTGTGATCGCTGCAGGACAGGGTGAATGTACTTCATTGCAGTTTAAAAATGGTCAAGGGGCACCTGGGTGGCTCAGGTGTTAGGCATCTGCCTTCGGTTCAGGTCACGATCCGGGAGTCCTGGGATCAAGTCCCGCATCGGGCTGCCTGCTCGGCGGGAAGCCTGCTTCTCCCTCTCTCACTCCCCCTGCTTGTGTTCCCTCTCTGGCTATGTTTCTCTCTGTCAAATAAATAAATAAAATCTCTTAAAAAATAGTTAAGAAAAGGGGGATGGGGTAAGTGGGTGATGGACATTAAGGAGGGCATGTGATGTAATGAGCACTCGGTGTTATATAAGATTGATGAATCGCTGAGCTCTACCTCTGAAACCAATAATACATTATATGTTAGTTAATTGAATTTAAACTTTAAAAAAGGAAAAAATTGTTAAGACGGTAAATAATTTGGTGGCATGTATATTTTACTACAAATTTTAAAATCAAAAATATGTTTTGAGAGTTTGACTTCTAATAAATGACTAAATAGTCTATTTTGGGGGCCAACTTGGCCTCTAAAAACAACTAGACAAGTTGGATTCAAGAAAATAAATAGTATCTATAGCTATAGATGAATATATGAATGTGTGTGTGAGTGTGTGTGTGTTGGGAGTGTGTGTTCTACTTGAAGTCATCAGAGAGTAGACAGGACAGGGAAAATATGCAGGTTCAAGATCTGAAAGAGGTCCGGGGAGGTAAGAAGCGCAAATATGAGCCACTTTTCCCTCAAGCTCATTACTGACTCTGAAAGTGAAAGTAGTGGCTGCAGCAAGGCTGAGAAGCTTTCGGTAGTCTCACACGTATGGATGGGAACAAATAGGGTTCAAAAGCCAAAAACAAGGAGTAGCCCTAATAAGCTTCCCAAAGCAGTGTTTGGGACTCCAAATAGATACAGTAGAAAGGATAAAGGTAAGCCAGGCATGGACTGGCCCTCAGGATGACTGAAATCCCTGTTCAGATTATTTCTATTCCTGTGTAGAATAAGATGATCTTGCCCTCACTCAGTGACCTGCCAAAAGAAGAAAAAATGAATTCTCACTGTAGAAAGATAATGGCATCAATGTTTCAAATTGTCTTTTTATCATTAAAAAATGTCTGGCACCCAGTCAAGAATAACCATGAAAGGCAAGAATTCAGTTAATAATAATGTTGGTGGTTTTCATTTTGAAATTTGTACCACAATGATGTAAGATGAAAACAAGGAGAGAGATTAAAACTGGATGACAGGGTATATGGAAACTCTGGATTTTTCCAACTTTTCTGTACATCTAAGTGTATCCCAAAGAAAACAAAATTCAAAAAATAACCAGGCATGTAAGAATACAAGAGTTTATTCGAAATCTGTTGACTGAAAACAAAGAGGAAAAAAGTAACCAGAAACTAGAATTATCAACTACAGACTTGGAAAACATGATTCCGAGTATATTTGAGGAATTAAATGAGATGCGCTTTTTTGTAAACTGGAAAATATTTTAAACATGAAAATTCTAGAGCTGAAAAATATAGTAATTGATACTAAAGCCATGTCAAGTGCGTTCATTGTCAATTAGACACTGGTCAGTTAGATCAGATATACGTATAATGAAGCATGAAGAGACCAGAGAATAGAAAATCTAGGGAAAAGAGCAAGACAAGAGACATGGTAGAAAATGTTAATCTATATGCTGTTGAAGTCCCAGGAGGAAAAGGAGAATTGAGTAAAAGTATTATTTGAAATGACAGTGACTGATAATTTTTTAAACCCGAACAAAGATATCAGATTGTGCATTCGGGATGCACAGTGAAGGCCAAGCCATAAACAGAAAATGAAAACATAAAATCTATGAAAACATCTCTACTTTTTAGTCTATTGGGAAATGAAATTAAAGCCGTAGTAAGATACCACTCACCAAGGAGCCTAGTATTTTTTAAGCTGACAATTGTTGGCAATTAAGTCATATAGAGCCTTTGGGACTGTAAATTGGGAAAAATCACTTTGGAGCAGTACTTGATAATATCTGTTAATGTTGAGCATTAAAAACACCTGTGGCATCCGGTTCAGGTCATTCACCCATCAACATAGATACATTGTGGTAAATGACAGCTGATGAGTTACATAAGGAAACTATTGAGGGAAGGGAAAGTCTAGACCCAAAAGAATACATACTATATTTGGTTTGGAACTGAGAACACTAGTTACTTTGGAGAGGGTGGAGGGGACAGTTTGGTAGAGCTGGTAGTAACTGCTTCTTGATCAGAGTACTGATTATGTAAGTGTGTTCACTTCCAGAAAAACTTACCCGGCTGAGCACTTAAGATTTGTGTACTTTACAGTGCGTATGTTACGCTTCAATAACAAAATTATTTTTAAAATAGTTTGGCAACAGTGTCACACATAGACACATGCCTACCCACAAACACAAGGACAAAGCAGACAGTTAAAGGAGATTTTGGAGTATTTGTGATTCTGGAAGCTCCTGGGAACTAACGATGGCTAAGCACCTCCTCTGCTCCAGGCACGATGTCGAAGGCTTTTTACATATTTTGGTAGAGAATTATAGGTTCTAAAAATCAGAAGAATTTACTAATGACTAGTTCAGTCACCTAGTGATGCAAAAATACCTTAACTTTTTTTATTTTTTTTAATTTAAGTAGTGTGTTTATGGCTTACAGGCCCAAATATAACTGCCTTCCCCCACCCCCTCCCCAAAGAAAGGAATCTAGCAATCCTTCACTCAGGCTTTCTGTCCTAAGTTTCAGTTTTCCAAGGACGACCATTTCCAAATATTCTTTCTTTTTTTTAAAGATTTTATTTATTTATTTGACAGAGAGAGAGATCACAGGTAGGCAGAGAGGCAGGCACAGAGAGAGGAGGAAGCAGGCTCCCTGCTGAGCAGAGAGCCCACCATGGGACTCGATCCCAGGACCCTGAGATCATGACCTGAGCCGAAGGCAGAGGCTTTAACCAACTGAGCCACCCAGGCGCCCTCCAGATATTCTTAATATTTGTTTCTTGTGATATTTAGATCCATATTTCAAAATAACCAGCCAATGTACTTCTAATTTCTCAATTCCAACCACCTTTAAATATTTTTTGCTTTCATATTCTGAAAACTGAGAATTTAGCCTGCCTATCTTCCCACATAAATATCCCACCTTTCACCCCATAGTTGTTACTTTTTTTATAAATGAACTTCCGTTTCTTATATTATGATGGTAACATGAATATTACACTGAGCCACATAACGTACTGAGAGTACATTCTCTTCTTGTACAAAATCTTGCTTTTTCCGGAGTTCATTAATATTTTTTTTTCTATTTCTAAAACCCCATCCCCAGTCTCTTACACAGATATTCTACGCATCAAGCCCTTTATCCGTTGTATCTAGATGTCTGACAGCTTCTCATGAAAATTTCAGCCAAGTCTCCTAGACACGCCGCATCCCCCGACCCTGACCCCTCACCCCGGCCTCCATCTTGACCTTTCTAGACATTCCCGTTGCTCTAATTCCTGAGGCTTCTCTGAGGTTCCATGAGCATAGAAAGGACAATCCCACAAGAACCCTTGACACAGAAGGCACACAGCGCAGCTGCCCGTGATTTCAGGGGACCCCAGATATGCTTTTGGGGTGGATTCTTGAAAGAAGGCTAGTGGCCTCTGACAGCAGCTCAACCTGCATTTCCCTGATTTTTGCTGGACTCTGCCTCTCTCCCTTCACTCACCCACTTTGGACACCTTTCTCATGCCTGGAAGCCCGGGGAATCCTTTCGCTGTGTGTGTCATGATATGAATGCAGTGACCCCACACGTACTTTCTCCGCCGTGAGTCACTTGGAGTCAGTCCTGTTTTCTCAGTTCATTTTCCTACAACAACCCTTTCCTGGGATGGGTCACATATAACTACTTTAGCTGGTGCCCCACTGTGAGAATAGGCAGGGATAAGGAAAAATTCAGAATGGGGAAGGAATTATACATTGTCTTACACCACGCCGCGTTGACTTCTTTCCCTTCTGCTTGCTCCGTTCCAGCTTGACATTGATCTTGATCATTATTTCTCTTCATTGTTTGTCATTCTCCAGAAGTTCATGTTCAAAGGCAGATTATGGACTAGACTGAAAAAAAAAACCAGCCGGGTTTGTGGGTGTTCTTGCAAATATCATGACACAATAGCAAGCAATCAGCATTCACCAGTCTGTGAATGGTCCCCATCTCTGTGCAATCCAGCCTCCACCTTCTGATGGGGCATTTCCCCGAATTTTGTATTTCTCTTTCCTACACTTTTTATTTCTTAGCTGGCTTAAAAGTTTGTGAAAAACCAATTGTTCTCTGCTCAATTTTTCACTATGCAACTTTCAGTTGAAACCTCCAGATGTTTGCTTATCACTACCAGGCAGGGTTTTTTTTTATCATAAGTCAAAGAATTTTTTTATTAGTTTCAGAAGTAGAATCTAGTGATTCTTCAGTTGTATATAACACCCAGTGTGTCTTTCACCAAGTGCCCTCCTTATTGCCCCCATCCCCCTACCCACCTCCCCTCCATACTGTTTTAATTTTTTTGAAACTCTGATTTGTGCTTTAATCAGCTTTTAAGGCAAGAATCAAACACTTTCTTGAATTAACATTTCTTCTTCCAGCCCCTTCCCCCTCCAATTATTAGCTGGAAAATGCTTTATCATTTATATACTGCTAGGAATCAAGAGGTTGGGCTTGCCCCAATAGTTCTTATCATTAAACTGGTCCCAGATATTTTTTAAAATGTGATGATTGTGATTTTATTAGTAATGTGCTTTTACTTAATTTAGTGTAATATGCTTTAATATCTTTTTATTACTAATTTAGAAGTTTTTGCAAAATATGACATAAGTAGCAAATCATATAATAAAATCCAGGTACTCATTCAAAAATTAACTAAGGGACAATCTCATTTTGTCTGTACCCTCACTTACTCCCTGACCCCAGGGTTATTTTGAAGCAAATCCTAGACATTATATAATGTCTACATTGTATATATAAGACATATAACTCTACATTGTTGTTCTAAGATTTCAAGACTAGGGCACCTTGGTGCCTGCAGGGACCCGCCATCGCGGTGCTGCCTCGGTGGGACAGGGACTCCTGTGAGCTGGGCAGGGTCTTGTGCCTATGGCTGTGGCATGCTACACACGTAAGGTGACAGGTTTGTTGAATTCCTAAACAATGGACTTACTGAGAAAAAGAAGATACAGAAGCATAAATCCCTTCCCAAAGATGTCTATAAGTTGGAAGTGGAAGTGAATGGAACAGAACTAAATTAGTGTGGAAAATTGCTGGAGAAGAGATCACTTTCACTTTTAATATTAATAAGAGCATCCCACCGACGTCTGATGGGGAACAGAAATTTGAAGTCATGGAAATGGAATTGACGTCCACTCCCAATTTTGTGGCTGAAGTTGTAAAGAATGGTAGTAAGAAGGTCCTTGTGCTGGATTGTCACTACCCAAGGTTGGGCTTGGACAAGATGAGGAGGACAGTAATGGCATTTCTCCACCAAGGAAGTGAGCTTTCAATCCATTGGTGAGTCTGAGGGAAGGATATGACTTAGACACTCAACACGAATTCCTTGGCCCAGGCCTTCTATGACCACTGAATGGATTTGCTGGAGGACGGCGGGATGGTGAAGAGTTCGGCCGCAGATGAGTGGGTGGAGCTCAGCATTCAGCAGAGCCCTGGAGCCCCAGGAATATGTTACTCTTCCCGAACACCGCAACAGTTTTGTCAAGAACTGGGAAAGGGGCGCCTGGGGGGCTCAGTTGGTTCCGCGACTGCCCTCGGCTCAGGTCATGAGCTCAGAGACCCGGGATCGAGCCCCGCATCGGGCTCCCTGCTCGGCGGGAAGCCTGCTTCTCCCTTTCTCACTCCCCCTGCTTGTGTTCCCTCTCTGGCTGTGTTTCTCTCTGTCAAATAAATGGATAAAATATTTTAAAAATATTTAAAAAAAAAAAAAAGAACTGGTAGAGCAGGAGGGATAGGTTGGCTGGGTAATGGAAAAAATAAGAATTAATAAAATTTAAAAAAAAAAACTGGTAGAGGAGACACAACGTGAAATACCTTCATTTTATGCCAATATCGAATTATGTATTATATTAATAACGTATTATGACATATAACATAATAAGATATATATTCTCCTGTATTAACATACAATGACATAACAGATTAATACATTATATATTAATATATTGTTATATATTATGCCATTATGTGTTCCATGTATATATAATAATGGTATTATATATAATATATAGCAATATATAATAGTTATATCTATAATACCATTATCACAAAATATGTAATTTTTCACTATTATCAAATATATCTTCTGTGTTCACAGTTCCCTAATTGCTTCGTAAATATTTTTTGTTTTATAGTTTATTGTTTGAATCAGGAGCGTAATAATGACAATGGGTTGCAGCAGGTTGAAAATGCCCCTAAGTTCTCTTTGCCCTTAGCTCTCTACCTCTTTTATCCTCCTTTGCAATTTATCTGTTGACACACCCAGATCATTTACCCTGTAGACTTTCCCCATCCGGATTTTGCTGCTTGCACGACTGTCCTGTCTTTTAACGCATTTCTCTGTGCCCTTGTTCCCTGTGAACCGGTAAATCCAGAGGCTGCACGATTCAGGTTCCCGTCCTGACAAGATCCACAGGATGCCACCGCTTTATGGCGGTGTTTCCACTCACACTCTCGTTTCCAAGAATCAAAGTTTGAGATGAGTTCATGTTTTGGAAAGGATGGATATAATTTTTCTCTCCTTCTCTACTTACCTGGCATTCATAGATTCTTTGGGACTTGCTTTCTCTGTACTTGTAGGACTAAACTAAAATTTGGGAGATATTTTTCCTGCCAGAGGACATTAAGAAGATTAAATTCATGAGTTCATTTCACTGAAGTCAGAATTTCTAAATCGAAGACCCTCCATTCACCCGCCCTGTCCCAGCAACGGGCAGTTTCTCCATCGGGCTTCTAGCACACGCCGTAAGCGCACAGAGATTTTTAATTCTGCAGAATGCATTTTCAGGGAAGAAGCATTGAGCTGTGTTTTCCTGAAAATGAGTATGATTCATTTACCCTCCCGTTTCCCACAAACATTCACACACTTCAGTTTGTGTGGGTGGGGCTTGACGGGAATAATCGTGAAGACCCTGGGGAACTCAGTTCCCTGCTGTCTGTGCCCGCGAGCGTGTCCCCGTGGACCCCCACCCGAGAGACCCGGCAGGGGGATAAAGCCTGGCCACTGGCCTCAAGGGGCTTCGGTCTTGTACATAAGCAAACACCCAGCTAGTTACAGTGCAAATAGGCCAAAAATAAAGATCACACCACAAGGAAGAACACGTGCGTCGGGGGTGCTTAGGAAGGAGAGGCCACAGCAGACGACGATGCCGTCTTGAAGAATGCGGGATTTGGGAAGAGTCCTGCAGGAGGGAGAGGATTTTGACAGGCGATGGCAGGGACTGGGATGGAGGCAAACATCTAGCAGGATGAAGGGAGGTGGGAAAGAGTTGCTGTGTTCAGGCTGACCCCCAGGAACGGTCATGGCTCCGAGTTCGGCTGCTATCAGAATCACCTAGCATGTTTGAAAAGTTCCAAGGCCTGAGAACACCTGACTCCAAGTCTCTGGGAGTGGGGTCTAGGGATGGTGTGTGTTTTGATAGCTCCCCTCAGGGGACTTTGGGGGGCAAGTAGGGAGCACAGCAGGTGAAGCCGGAAAAGCAGCAAGGCCCTGTGGCAGGGGGTTATGGCTGTGAGGGGGCAGCCGGGACGGGGAGCTGGGCCGCCGTCATTTACTGCTGCTTTGGAGAATGCCATCACACAGCAGTGAGGGTGACAGGCTTGTCAGAACTTCACAGCGACCATCTGACTGCATGTTTCTCTTTTGGTCGTGTGTGCTTATTACACAAGCGACAAGCCTGGAGTCTTGAGGTCAACGATCTAAACAATAAAAATAAATGCGGAATAAAACCAGAAAGGCCCCTGGTGCCGTTCCTTTCTTGCAGCTGGTACCCACAGCCCCCAGCAAAGGTTACTCTGGAAAACCATCCAGTCCTTCTCTTTCCTGACCTCTCCTTGTATATTTACATTCTTATGTGTGAGTAACACACTGGAGTGAGAGAAATAGCACACTTACTTCCCTCCCTAAACAAACGTAATCTGCTCTAAACCCATCTTGCTGGGCTGCTGGGAAATTCCATTTCAGTAGATTCCGGGGGTTTTCTCTTATACCCTCACACTCTCAGGACTAATTTTAGAAGCCTTCCGCCTTCCAGAGCATTCGAGGAAGGTTCTGTGTTTTTGTTTTACGCTGATGCTTTCTGACAGGCTCATTGCCCGTCTGTATCTCTCCTGAAGGTGACACCCTGAAGCCTCTGAGGCAAGCCTCCCAGAGTCCTTTGCAACAGCCCTCAAAACCACCACTCAGTATACATCCTTCATCCAACCCCAAAGCATCCCAGTTCAGGTCCCCCTGGGTGCTACAGAGAAGCGGATGCTAGATGGGGTCTCCTCAGACAACTCTTAGAAGCCCACTCGTTCATGTAGACTGGCTGGCTAAAGGCCACCCTATGGGATTCAGCATTTTCTCCTTCTTGAAAGCAAAATACTTTCCTCCAGCCACACTGTTTTTGGATCAGTCCAGCAAAATTCCCCTCACTGACTTTAGGCTTTCACAGAAGAGCTTGGAGGGTGTGGTCTTTTGGGTTGGCATTCTAAGCTTCTCACACTTCCTCTGTAGCATGGATGCTGAGTTGGAAGCCAACCGTTTTAGCAGAGGATCATCTGTGGCATGGCACAGTGGCCCCCGAGGAGAAGCTATGGAAGTAGGTGGGGGGCTGAGGAAAGCTGTGGCCAGGAGACACAGAGAGGGCTGCTGGGAGAGCCAGTCCCCGAGACGCACTGGCTCTCACCAAGTCATTAGAGCTAGCGAACAAGTTCATGGTCTGCAGACATTACAGTGCCCAACAAAGCAGGTGGACAGGGACACTGGAGCAGAAAGCATTCCACAGACGGAACATGTAGGCTCAGGGCTTCCTGAACTAATCCCACACCACGAGGACCCACTAATGTTCTTTTTTTTTGCCCAAAGTCATGTTTTAGAGAAATAAGGAAAGTAGGCAGAACTCTGTGACATGAGTCTTCCTACCTAGTGTTATTAAGCAAAACTGTGGTGGACTATTTAAATTATCACATCATGCAGACTACAGTTACCAGATTGGGGTACAATCTGGTGAATTTTCTGAAATCACAATGTGGATTTTTTTTTTCCCCTGGTGCACAGTGAGTAAGAGTTAGAGGGAGATCCGATCACATTTTAGAATAAAGAAACATTTCTTCTGGGCACCTGAATTACAGTGTGACCACATTTGTGACCTGCTTCCCTGTACTTCACTAAGAAATGGTATCTTTTAATATATTTTAATCATATTTTCTCTGTAATCGATTTTCTATTTATACATTTATAATTTGCTATTTATCTATTTTATCTATTTGCTATATAACTAATTTATCTATTTGCTTCTTGGGAAGTGATCTTTTTTGTCTTTATTTGGACCACTTTATATGTGTTGAATCTGGTACTTATTTTACATAAAGAAGGATGAGAGCCAAGAGAGTATAGCAACATTTACGGGGTCAGAGCACTGGACAGAGAGTCATACCTTTGGATTATGACATCCCCCCTGCCCCTAAATCACAACCTAAGAACATGTGTCATCACTCAACTTGTCTATTTTGAATATAAGATCAGAAAATGTGTAGGCAACGTACTTGATACCTAAATAGGGCTATATAAATATGAGAGATTGTGGTCATTTGTATAATACTGTATTTATTCAGCAAATATTTATTGAAGTCCCAACATACTTAAGGCACTGGGATAGGGAACAAAGATACAAAGTTGAGAAAAAAAGAGATACGATGCCCATGAAGCTTATAGGACCAGTAGGAGAGCGCCATTATTCAGACCACTATGCCAATCCATAAATAATCACAAACTGCAGAAGTTGTTGGGGGGAAGGACAGATGGTTTTTGAACGCACATAATGGCCCTTCTGACTGTCAAGAAAGGTTTTCCTGAGAAATGGCATTTAGGTTGAGGTCAGAAGATTGAACGTGTTTTTACTTAAGTGGGGAGAGACAAGGAAAGGTGATCTTGGCACTACTTATGCAAAGGCTGTTTTCAGGAGGGGACACTATTCACTCAACAATTAGAATAAGATTGGGCACCGTGGGAAGAGAGATGCAACAGGCAGGTGATGAGGGGCCGCAGAGTGACCTGAGACCAAGCTGGAGCAGGGGAGCTAGGGCTGGATCACGCAGGGCCTTGGATATATACAACAACTCCTGCCATTGTCTTCAGCGGACCCTGATGCCATGTACAAGCCTTCCTGGACAGAGCGTCTCTGCTCCCCGGTGCCCCACTCTCTCTCAGCCCTCATGGGGAGAAGCACCGCCAAAAGCCTTTTGTAAACAGACTCCCTTTCTGATCCTTTCTAGAACCTGAAAAGCCTTTCACATCCCACTCATCGGTTGGGCCCATCACAGCTGAAAAATACACTTTGTCTCTTGCGAGGACCCCCAGAGTCTACATCTGTGCTGTTGGCTTGAAACAAAATACATTCCCCAAGTCCTGCTTGGGTTTTCCTTTTTTCTTCTCTTCCTGGCTGTTACTCAGAAAGAGAATCTTGTGTTCTCGTTATATTTATGGTTGTTTTTCATACTTTCAGGAAAATGAACTGAAAATCTTCCTCATTGAAGACTGGATATTGGTATGGTGTGAAACACCTGGAAAAAAAAAAAAAAAAGCAAAGTTTCAGTTAAAGAAATGTCCAGGGGCGCCTGGGTGGCTCAGTCGGTTAAGCGACTGCCTTCGGCTCAGGTCATGATCCCGGAGACCCGGGATCGAGTCCCACATCGGGCTCCCCTGCTCGGCGGGAAGCCTGCTTCTCCCTCTCTCACTCCCCCTGCTTGTGTTCCCTCTCTAGCTGTGTTTCTCTCTGTCAAATAAATAAAATCTTTAAAAAAAAAAATGTCCAGTCTGCCTCTGCAGTCAACCTGAGTTGGTCTATTTTGAGAAAAGAAGGGGCGGCCTTCACTTTGCTCCAGAAATCTCCTACTCCCACACAGGGGTGTGTGTGTGTGTGTGTGTGTGTGTGTGTGAGAGAGAGAGAGAGAGAGAGAGAAACAGAGACAGAGACAGAGATATAGAGATTGATTAGGTGATTGATTTCAAAATAAGTCACATCATCAGGTTCTATTAATAACGTTATAGGATTTTTGTCATGTACCAATATCTACTGGTAGGTAGACGGGAGGGTAGTTTTTCTCTATCTCTTTGACGTTGTGTGAGGCCGTTGACTTACTTTGACCCACGCAGAATGCATGGGGACAGCGTATGATGACACTGTGGTTGACTCTCTAGACCACCCGTTCCCTGCTCTACGGCTCTGAACACACATGCTGAAACGGAAGTGCCGTACGATTGGAGAAACCTGGATTGTTCAGCCAGCTTATGGAAGACAGCTCTGCTGAAGATTTGTCTGTACTCCTCGGGCATTTTACATGAGGGAGAAATAAAATCAAATTGTGCTAAGCTACTGAAATGCATCTGTTACTGCAACATTGTGTAGCCTACCCCTACAAATACATTTGCTTTATTGAGTAACTCAGAAACATCACTGAGCAGCTACAAACTTTGTGTATTTGTTTGGGACATAGAGCTAGCTGGCTAGCTAGCTAGATGATAGAACGACCTTATTGTGAGGGTTTGATTTCACAATAAGAGACAAATTTCTTAATGCTTGATTTTTGCCAGTCAGAACTTTGAGCTGTAGGTTGCACAAAGGAATGTATAAATATATTTAAGCAAATACATGGTTTACATAAGTGTTTATTTATACACAATATAAAACATACTCTCATGTCTTTGTGCTTTCGTATATACATGTCCTCTGGTCACTCAGAGTTGCTTCTATAATCCACAGATTATATATATTGTATGTATTAAGCTTGAACCAAGTAGCCAATTAAAAGCTCAAGGCAATACTGCATTTTTCAGATACATTCCAGATCACTTACTGATGTATGTTGTCCATTCATACCAATAGCATAAGCAAGGGCCAGAGCTAGACCTAGTTTTTTTGTTTGTTTTATTTCCTGAAGTTTCTTGATTGCGGTCTGATCCTTCATGTTGTTCCAACATGGAGCGATTTTAAAGGAGAATTTAATTTAATATAAGTCTGAATATCCTTCGGAATGTTAGAAACCAGCATTACTGCAGCAACGCTAATGAAAAACACAAGTTCCATGTACCAATTTGTGGTCAGGACCAGCGTTCCAGCCTCGCTCTCTCGTGGCTGCTAGTAGTCCCCTGTGCTCCTTTCCCCAGCCCTGTGCTTTTCGAGTTAAAGATGTCAGGGATGGTGGCCCACATGGCATGCTAAACCGTCCCCAGCTTATACAGCAGGCTCCTACGGCTCAAGTGCGAAGACTGAGCTCATAAAGCACACGACCGCCGCCGCCACCACCGCCACCACCACCGCCACCAAATGGAAATCTCAGAGGATTTCCTATTAATGTTCCTAAAGGTAGAAATGCATTTATTCTAAAACACCCTGCAAGTGCACATAGATACATTCCCATATATATTCACAGGATCTTCCAGAAGAAAACCCACACAATTGGGCCAAGGCTGATTCACTCCCATATTTTATCACCGGTGTGGAATGCCAGTAACAAGGGCAATCATTTGTTTGTGAATTCACGGAAGACTGGACTTTCACACTGGAAAGGGACTTCCTAATGAATAGCAATGGGAGACTTGCTGTGTATTAGCATATTTTATCTGCCCTTGTTTTGAAATTAAACAGTTGTGGTTGAAAGGGGAAAGCACAGATTGCCACTGGGCTGGCTTTTGAGAGCAATGGCATTTGGAATGAGGTTTAACCAGGAGGATAAATTCTAAAGTTAACTGTTAGGATCCTTGGGCTTACACAAGACATTTTCCCCCTCCCTGTGTGATAACAAAATTTCCCCATCACTATTATTCTTTCCTAAAGTCTACTCATTCTTAGATACAATGCCTCTCTGTTTTGTCTGGAGTTGCTTCATATAAATCAGGAGAAGTATGAGCTATAGTAAAGGCTGATCTGCAAAGCCCAATTCAACTTTAAGCATCGTGTACTTATTGAACATATGCTGTGTCCAAAGCTATTCTAAGGACCCTGGGGGCAGAGTAGGTTGGGAGAACATATGAATAAATTCAAAGTCTTCTTGAAGTAATATTTTATAAGGTTCCTTATTCTCCTGAAGACTATAGAAAATACATGGATGGATAGCTACATTTAGATTGAGATAGGTGAGTAAGACACTAAGGTAAGGTTAAATAATGTGTCATTAAGACCAGTAAGTGTTCTAGAAGTCCTGAGAAGAAAATGATGAGCATGAGTTAGAATGTCCAGGGAAGATTTCAAGAGGAGAGGTGAGCCTCCACTCGAATTTGTAAGTTTGGCTTGAGAAAAGGCAGATATTCTGAAACTGGTAAGTACTAAGTTAATAATATTACCACAATAATTCAGAGCACAAGTTCTGTATGGTCAAAGCATAATTTTCTAAAACCTCAAAACATGACTCTCATAAAAAATGTAGAGTATACACCTTTCAAAGATCCACACAGCTCATTAATGAAGGAATCAGTAGTATAATGGTGACTCAACAGAATAAAGAAGAAATCAAAGAACATGTTGCTGATGGGAGAATGCTGAAATAAAATTGCAAAGTTAAAAACAAAACTGATTCATGTTCTACAGCATAACAAAACTGCACATTTTGGGGGTCCTTTTTCTCCTGGACAAAAAAAAAAGATCTCAACTGTGTAAAAATCATTTGCAACTTGGCAGTTTTCACTAAGTTAAAATAACTTCACAGAGTCTGGGTCCTAATCAATGGTCAATTGGAAGTCAAACAAAAGTACATTTCCCTGAATAATCAAGTACTTCTGTTAGACAATGCTCCAGTGTAACAGTGAAAGGACATGACATTGAAAAGATCTTCAAGGTTGGATTTTATTCCTTAACAGTATTCAGGCAGAAGGCAGTTCTCATCTTGTTCTACCACTCATAAGCTGCGTGATGTGGCAATGTACTTTAACTTCTTGGTTCCTCAGTTTTTTATCTATAAATTACAACGAAAGTATTTTGTGTCACACTTAGCACACAACCAGGGCTCAAAATATACTCCCTACTATAAAGGGGGAGACAAGAGTGAGTGTTATGTTTAGGGGCCCTTGATCAATCAGCCTGGCTGGAGAGGAGAATTTGCTTTGGGAAACACAGAAAAATAAATCGCATAAAGAATTTTTATCTAGACTACAACAGGTTTTTCAAACAATGAGATTTAAAAAGAAGAAAGACAGAAAAGCACACACACGATTTTGAGAAATTTGAATTTTATCTTGAAGTCAATTGAGAGCGACTGGCTTTTTTTTTTTTTTACCACAATAGGGACATGATGTATGTAGAATTTAAGGGAACTTAGCCCAGTCCTCTACAGGGCCAAAGGGATGGAGAGATTCTGCGGTGACAGAGGAGTTAGGAAGCGGTAAGGTGTTGAGGAGCCAAAAGAGGAGGAACCACACAGTCACTGGACTTTGAAGTGAGATGATCTTAGAAACAGTGTTACCTTTGGTATAAATAGGCAATTCTAAAAAAAGGAAATATTTTAAAGTGAAGATCAGGAATTCCCCTTCATATCCACAGGCTGTATTTGAGAATAAGGGGCGATGTATGTAGAAATGTTCAAGACACAAACAGTGGGAGACCTGGATTCTGATGAGAAATCAGTGGTGTTGATACAGATTTAGAGGTCATCGTACAGACGCGCTCACTGACGCCATGAAAATCAACAGACTACTCCAGCAAGTGCAGAAGAAGAGCAAAGGGACAAGAATCATACATGTGTCCTTTCTTTCTTTTTCCAAAGACTAGCTGTTTTCCAAAGGATGAAAACATAGCAGGTCATTGGAGAGAAAGGAAGGATAAAGCTTGGTGACACTTTGAAATGCAAACCAGAGGAATGATTTAAGTAAAAGAAAGTCAATTCTGTTGAATTCTTCCTGGAGCTCATGAAGGATGGAAGGGGGTAAACACAATCAGTTTGATTGACTTCATTAAATGTAAGAAATCTGGGGAATCGTGACACACTGGCTTACATTCACTCAAAGGTATAAATAACCAATAGGAGATTGTTTCCTAATGGAATGGTTTACTAGAAGGATGAAAATATTAGAACAAGGGGGAGATTTAAGGTAAGGAGATCAAGATTGGGCAGTACACCAGGCTTGTTTTGCTCCCAAAGCATCCCTGAGACAAGAATCTGAGCGTAAACAGTTTGCGGGGGTGATGATCCCACAAAGAACCAAAAAAGGATAGACAGTGCACCAGGCAAGGTAAGAAACCCAGGTTGCAGGAATGAGTAAGATTGTGAGCAGGGCTCCCAGGGCTCAGTCCTGTTAGGAAACCACAGGGGACCGTGAAAAACAGGTTTGGCAGTTCTGTCCCTGGTAGAGTGAGTCCCTGGAGTCCTTACCCACCAGGTTGCAAATGTGGGTGGAGGGATGTTCCTTGGTTCTAACTCCTCAGTGCTTCTGGTCTACTGGTACCTCCAGCCAGGGAGAGCCATGAGGAGAGAACCTAGGGCCAGCAGTAAACAGCCACTGGCATGCCAAGAGCAAGTACCAACGAGACACAGATGTGGCATCCACAGTGCTTTGAGAGCAAAGGTCCTGGAACCAGACTCCCCGAGTGTGAACTGGGCTAGATTTACTACTTTTGAGGACAGCAGTGAGGGGTGTCCCTGAAAGGTCTGTGACAGACTCTGGTTCCATTTGTTTCAAATGTCCAAGAGGGGCCACCAAAACCTAAAAAAGTCAAACTACCTATTGAGAGTCTAATATAATTATTATCATTCTTTTACTCAATAAACACTGAGAGCCTACTGTGTACCTGGCACCATTTTACACTAGGAATATAGTGTTCCTGCCTCATGGAGTTCCATTTTCATGAAAGAGGGAGTCAGCGCAAATACACACACGTATAAATAAGAAAGACAAGCTCAAATAATGACAAATAGCAGTCTGTCTTTTTTTTGTATGTTTCAAGTTTTTATTTGAATTCTAATTAACATACAGTGTAATGTTAGTTTCAGGAGTAGAATTCAGCAGTTCCTGCAGCATTCGGAAGTTATCAGAGCTGGAAGAGTGCTATTGGGGGTTGGATGATTAAGGAATGCTCTTAGGAACAAATTTCTAAGCTGATCAGGCACCTTCCTCAGCTTAACCAAGACATCCTCACCTTGAGGACTCCTAAAATTATTGAAGGTAATTTTGAGGGATGTGTAGCAATGCATGAACAGGAAGAAACAATGAATCATTGAAATCTGAATATTAATGTTGAAGGGATTTATTACCAGCACTCAAAAGCTAAGCTGGACGTCTCTTCATTCTCATCATGTGATGTCTTGGGTTATTCAATAAAAACTAATTAGCTGAATAGTAGCTATAATTCTTTCTACTCTTAAGGAGACTATGACTTTGGTCAAATCTTCTGTGAATAAGTTATTATTTGGGTTCTGCAAATAGAATGGAAATGACTTTTGGCTGTGGGTGTGTGAGGTTTTTCTTAGAAGAACGGAGAGGGGAACACTAATGTGCTAATAAACCACTGTTTCTGGAAAGACTCTTTGTCAATGAGCTCTGAGAAAAGCAGAATACAGTCACAGGAAGTTCCAAGATGGCGTCTACTTTACGGGAATTCGAATCAAATCCAAACGTTTTGTGGTTCAGCTATTTAAACTTGTCCTTAAACATTTGGACATGTATCCATCTCTGGTCCAGCCTGGAGCCACTTTGCCTTTCACACGAAATCCACTGGAAGCTGCTAATGACTGTCTTCACAAAAACCACAGCCCAGGCAGGAGCTGAGTTCCGAAAATGGGTTTTCTGCTCTCAAGGAATAATACCAGAGGAAAAAATTTTGTAGAGGGCCGGTGTTCCTACCCATGAGTGTTTGCATCCCCAAGCACCAATCCGTTTCCAAGACTGTCTTTCCCTTCTCCTGGCCCCATAGCCATCAGCCTCTCTCCTGCTCGGCCCTTTGGCTTCTGCCCCTAAGAGCGCTTTGATTGTGGCCCTGCGTGAGGTTGCTCTCTATAGCAAGCTGGCTCAGGGAAGTCAGAGGTCTTCTCCATGGACTACGGTAACATGGATGGAACCATTTGTCACGGCCCTTGTCAAAGTGTAAAAACCCTTACCTATGCCTGGTGTGTTTGACTTCTCTTCTAAGGAACAGGCCGTTTAACTCACATAGTAACAGAAGCTTGGTAATGCAAGGACCTTTTATGTAAATGATATGTGACAAGCCCTGGTTCTCAGACTTTTTGGTTTCAGTGTTTCCTCACACTCTTAAAATTATTAAGGCTCTCCAAGGGCTTCAGTCTATGTGGGTAATAATATCTTTCAGTAGTAACTATGTTAGAAATTAAAATTGAGAATGTCTTGTCTTAATTTACTTTAAAAATAACAGCAAGGGGCACCTGGGTGACTCAGTCAGTTAAGCATCTGATGCTTGTTTTCAGCTCAGATCATGAGCTCAGGCTCTTGAGACTGAGCCCCACATTAGGCTCCACACTCAGCAGGGAGTCGATTCTCTCCCTCTGCCCCTTCCCCTGCTCTCTCTCGCTCTCTCTCTAAAATAAATCAATCTTTAAAAATAACAGCAAAATATTATGTATTAATATAAAAATGACACTTTCATGAACAGTAAGTATATTTTTCAAAAGAAAAAACTATGAATGAGAAGAATGGCATTGTTTTTATCATTTTATAAATCTCTCTCCTATCTGGTTCAATAGAAGATAGCTGAACTACCATTTCCATTTCTATATATGATCTGCTAGAAAACTCCATTGTATTCTGGTAAGAGAATGATGAGTGGGAAGAAGATAAATAGTATTTGACCATATTGATAAAAATAGATTTGACCTGGCATACCCCCTGAAAGGGTGACTTCAGAACTCCCGGAGGGCACTTTGAGAACTCTTTGAGAACTGCTATTGTAAGGGAAAGACACTATTAGTCTCAGCCAGTCAATGCAAACACGGTAACACCAGGGAGTATGGTGGGCAGGCACATTAAGAGGAACTCTGCTAATCCTAAGAACTTGCAGCAAGATTTGGAGAGTGGCAGGAAAAATAGAGCTTAACCCACTTTATCGTCTAATCTTTTGGAGCTACAAAGGCAGATTTCAAACACTAGAGCTAGGGAGGCACTTAGACATAGCATGAGAAACCCTTCATTCTGGAAGCCATGCTACTTCAATCACAAGGAAAGCATTGGAGACATTCAGCCAACACCTGGGACGAAGCCTGAGTATAGAGTGATTGGTCCCCAGAAGCAAGAGGAGGAATGAAGTGTGTCCCTCCCCCACCATAAGACTTTCCTTTTTTAATTTTTTTAAAATTTTTATTGCTGACTTATTCTCTTCAACAGCACTGGGCTGCATCCAGTGAATATATGTTCTGCTAGCCACTTAACAAACTCAAGCTGTGGTTTAGGGCTGATAAATAATTATGTTAATTAACAGTTTGGAGGAAAAATATGATGTTATTCCTGTGGAATGTTCTGGGAAGCTGGAAACATTTAACTGCAAAAAAAAACGACATGTGGCAAAATAACCAATAATTTGCTGAAAAAACGCACATCTGGCTTGCTGGCTCAAAGCAGGGGTTAATAGTTGTTTGAGGGCAGCCGGTGGCGGAGCAGGGTCCCCGGGACAAACAGCCAAGGCATCACGGCCGGAAATACGCTTGTTCAGGTAGCGCAAGCATTTATGTTGGCTTCTAACCAGGATGAAATGTGAAAGGAATTGTTCAGGGTGCTTCTTTCTTCTCTTTACAGCACACAGTTCAAGAATGTCTTGCTCCTACTTGTATACTTGAAGATGTAGAGTTAAGAATAGTCCACGCAAATAAGAATTAAAAATGTGTTTCTTCCAAATTTCCAAAGAGATTCGGCAAATACATGACAGCAGTGACAGGAGAATGGGTTTGCGTTATATATGCATCATTATTTGTTTTCACGACAGACAGGCTGATCTGATAAATACTGATCAAGCATCCTCCTCACACGTGACACAGATACAAGCATTTTAACTAATACACAGGTGAGTATTCCGTGGTCCCAGATCTCGGGGAGGAAAGAGCCCAGGAGAGAGACTAAGACAAATATACAATATGAGCATAGTTACAAAACCCAGTGCCATATGTGTGAATAGAGAGAAAGAAGTAAAGTGCTCTACAACGGTCAGAGGAAGGAAATATCATGGAGGAGTGGATGAGTCCGTGAAGGCCTCCTGTCGACAGTGGAATTTCAGCTGGGGCATAAACAAGGACTTGAATTCCCACCGATGTTAATAAAGGAAGAATGCCATAGGAACAGCACACCCATCGTCTCGAAGGTGGAAGCAGGGAAGCAGGGGACAGTGAGTAAACCCATTTGGCTAGCAGGTAGGTTTGGTAAAGAGTTAGGGCAGGTTAAGCAGAGAAAACCCGTAACTGGAGACACCCAGGGGAATACTGACCTAGTGGCAGCACTGGGTATGACAAAGCGGAACCAAGCGAATCTAAGGACCAAGATGAGCTCACAAAGATCATCTTATGATGGTCCAGGAAATTATTACAGAGGCAAGGTAGGTGACTGCATTCACCAGATATCATGAAATATGATGACTGATGGGGCAGGAGGGCCAAGGTGGGGGGCAGCTGGAGATATTTTTCTAGATTCCATGTGCAGAGACTATGAGAACGTGTTTGAATTTCTAGGCCACTAGGAAGTCATTACAATTAGGATATGGTGACCAGAACCACAAAGAAAGGTGATACATTTAGGGGTCGGGAGAAGGAAGAGCAGTCATTACAAGGAAAGAATGAGAAGCTCATCCTTGTGTCTGTGAGGCCCTCTTCAATCCCCTCAACATTGCAGCTGGAGATCTCGGGGGTAGCCAGGTCTGGTCATGGCCGCTGCCTGCCACACAGACACTGAAAGCATTCCACTGGCTGCCAACTGCTCTTAGGATAGCATCAGATCTCAACATGGCCATCAAAACCCTGAAAGTTCCGGTCCCTACTTACCTCTCTAGCACATCGTCACCCTCGACCCTGTGCTTCAACCACTGTGGCCCTCTTTCCACCCCTTGGGCCTGCCATGTCCCCTTTGGCCACGGAGCCTTCTTGTACCTTTTTATAAAGTCACTTCATTCATATCAAATCTCCCAAGAATTCCCTAAGGACAGGGCTATTACCTTCTTTATTCCCCACACAGTTCCTTCTTCTTAGCAGGCTCTAAGTGGACAGCTTCTCATGGCTACATGCTCAAGTATGATACAGAAATGCCTCCACCTGCACTATATCGCTATGACCTTCATAATAAATCTAGGAAGTACATTTTATCACTCAACTTTTACAAGTAGGAAAACCTTTAAGTGTCATGCACCTCACTCATGCAAAGGTTGGCTACAGTTTTGTGGCCCTGGCCATGTCACAGATCACCCTCGGGAGCAGAATCCAAGTCACAGACTCCGAGGAGGAGGATGGCTTCCATGGGAAGCACACATGATGACAGGTACCTAATGCCACACAGTGTTTAAAGAATAGAGGGAGGGACACTCCACTGTTTCAGAAAGGCACAGATGGCCTTTCAGAGAGCAGTACAAGAAGATCTACGGAAGCAGAAATGACACTGTGAGTTTTTTGAAATAGGTTCAATCAGGGAAAGCTTCTGGGAAGAGAGAGGCAAATGGTACAAAATGATTTTAAAGAGTCATGCAGGTTGCCCAGAGGGAGGCCGGAAAAAGACAGTGGGGACTGAGAAGGCTATAGGCAATGGGAAGGAAGAATCCTTCCCAGAAAGAATGAGAAGATAAAACAGAACCACACTTCATGAACAGGAAAACTGGAACTCTATTCCAAGGCAATATATGAAAAATGAAAACGGCAGAGTTATAGTCATCAGAAAGAGAAAAAAATAGAATTAGAGGCATTATTTTTACTCACCAAACTAGGAACATTTTTAAAAATAAGGATGGTTGATGTTACGTTATTCTTTATCTTCTGATGTGTGTAAGCGCCAAACAAGCCTTACAGAGTATAAGGGCCACTGTCCAGGGAGCTTGGTGGCCTCTAGGGGGGCTAATAAACATGGTGGGTGTTCCAAAGGAGGAAAAAATATCAATTCTCTCCCTTACTTGGCAGGTTCTTCTGAGGAAGTCAGCATGAAAAACCATCTGCTCTACAAAACTCTGTTACAGAATACGGAACAAGAATGGATGACATGCTCTCTGGGTGGCAAAAAGGCCTCTGAGTTTTAAAAGCAAAAGAAACACAAAAATATGCTCTCCGTACAAATAACAGTCCCAGCTGACAGATATTGTCCTTAAAATAAAATAAACCAGTGGAAGCTTCTAATTTTAAATAAAAATTAAAGAGCATTGTTATAAAACACTGATAGAATCTTCTGCTATTCCAATCAAAAGTTCTATAAAGATGAATCCAATAAAAGAGGAAATTGTCTCTTGAAACAGATACCGGCCACCAACCTAGAGAAGATAACTGTTACTTCCAAGAACCGTGGACCAGTTCATGACTTGTGCTTGGCCCTCTGAAACAGACAACCCCCGTCACTTGAAAAGAGAGCCTGAGACTCTGTGTGTTCCTTACCGCCAGTCCTTTGGTTGAGGGATGAGAGCTTCAAGCAACTCAAAAACTCCTTCTGTTGCAGAGTACCAATTTTTTGGAAGATTTTATTTATTTATTAGAAAGAGAGCTCAAGCACAAGTGGTGGGGGAGGAGCAGAGGGAGAGCGAGAACCGGACTCCCCACTGAGAAGGAAGCCCCACACAGGGCTCGATCCCAGGACCCTGGGGATCATGTCCCACCTGAAGGCAGATGCTTCTTTTTTTCTTTTTTAAAGATTTTATTTATTTATTTGACAGAGAGAAACACAGCCAGAGAGGGAACACAAGCAGGGGGAGTGAGAGAGGGAGAAGCAGGCCTCCTACTGAACAGGGAGCCAGATGCGGGGCTCGATCCCGGGTCTCCGGGATCATGACCTGAGCCGAAGGCAGTCGCTTAACCAACTGAGCCACCCAGGCGCCCCTGAAGGCAGATGCTTCTTAACCAGCTGAGTCACCCAGGCACCCCTGAAGTATCTTTTTTTCTTTTTTTTTAGATGCTTTGTCTCCTCATCTGGTTAGTATCTGCCTTTCTCCTCAATCCAAGGGCAATCCCTAACCCCGAAACAGTGGGGCATGAAGGCGCTAGGGTACAGTGCCACCCGGGAGGGATGGGCCTACTAAGTAAAACCCCATAGAAACAGACCGAGTCAGAGAGCACGCTGAGGCAGACAGTTCCATCGTGCGCCCGAGCATCCCCCTGCCAGAGAGCAGGCACAGAGCGGAGAGAACTCATTGTGGCGGAACCTAGCTGGGTGGCACGTGGGCTGGGCCAGGAGCTGTGCGCGGGAGAAATGCCCCTTAACCTGAGAACAGACAGTTCGTGGGAGCCGTGCAAGTCAACACCTCCCTGACAACTGGGCCCAGACCACCTTCCCTTCATCCTAAAGTAGGAAACGGGCCAAATGGAGAGATACCAAAATACCACAAAGCAAAGAAACTAGAACGTCTTCCAGTAGACCTCAGAAGAGCAAACATGTCCAAGTCTGGCGACTAGAATAAAATAAGGTCTTATTTTTGCTTATAAAATTGGCAATGAGTTTTAATAAAATGTTTAAAGGTGATGAGGTTTTTAGAAGAGAGCATGGCGAAGACATTCTCCGGAACCATCAAGGGAGATATAAATTGCCACAAGCTTTCAGGAAATGGTCCAGGTTTACTGCCCTTCATCATCGACACAATCTTGCTTAAACAACCAGATGGCCCAAAATAGAAGAACGGTTAAATATTTTTATAAACATAGCTGCAAAGTTGTTCGCTGAAAGAATGTGCTTTGATTTATTTAATGACATGGGTAAATGCTTATGATATAACTTTACATGAAAAAAACAATGAATCTTGGAACACTGAAAAAATAAATTATTATTTAAAAAAACAGAATACAAACATTTTTACCTACAATCTGACACAATTTTTTAAAAACAAACCAAAAGTGGGGTGCCTGGGTGGCTTAGTCGTTACGCGTCTGCCTTCCGCTCAGATCCTGATCCCAGAATCCTGGGATCGAGTCCCACATCGGGTTCCCTGCTCGGCGGGAAGCCTGCTTCTCCCTCTCTCACTCCCCCTGCTTGTGTTCCCTCTCTGGCTGTGTTTCTCTCTGTCAAATAAATAAATAAATAAATAAATAAATAAATAAATAAATAAATATTTTTTTTAAAAAAAGACAACTATAGCATTTTAAAAAATTGGAAAGACTGTGAAAAAAAAATGGAAGAACTCCATCTAAGTGTTAACGGTGGTTGCAAGTTAATATATATTGGATTTAGGATTATCCACAAAGTATGGTTTGATATATTTTTGTAGGTTGCTAAAGAATTACGGCCAAGGAGGACAGTGAGCCATGGATGTAGACGGGGTGTGGATATCCAATAGGCAGACCAGCCCCGCAACAAAACTGTTGGAAATTAAAGCATGTCAGAGGCAACTTTTTTTTCTCCGAACCAAGTCCGTAGAAACATTCAAAAAATGCTGAGGACTGAGGAGGCAAACTCACACTGGACAGATAACCCACAAATCAGCTGCAGAACCGTTTTAGTAAGACGTTCTATAGGAAAACGATCAAATTCCAAATGGTGCTTATGAACCCAAACTCTGAAGTAAGGGAAAGCTATCATAACAGAAAGAGCTTATAGAGTACCTCATGGCACTATGCTTTCTCCTAGTAACTGCACTAGTTGCATGCATCTCTAAAATGAAGAATTTGAAAGATGATTTTTTTTCCAAGTGAGATGGTTTTCTGAAAAACTCGACTAAAATATGCTTTATTTAGAATGCTGGTGTTGCCATTTTTTGCTTTGTTAGAACCCTCAAAATAGCTTTCATATTTGCACTGGATAGTTGAAACATACTTTCCAAAGATAATAGCCAACTGTGGAAGTATCTGGAAAATGTTAAAATCAACATATCTGGGAATGTATTTGGTCAGCATTGTGGGGAAGAACTTCATCTTCCTAAAATGGTCTGTCATGGATGTGGGCACTTGCACCTGGGGTGTGTGTGTGTGTGTGTGTGTGCATATTGTAGTGAGGAGCTTGGAGTATAAGTCAGCAAGTGGTGGCGGTGACACCCAGATTCACATCCCCTCCTTCTGATCCCTACAGGGTCAGGGTACGTTTTGAAGACATGGTCGCCCATGAGGGCTTAAATTTATTTACAGGAAGAAAAGGAAAACATGTAAGACAACAAATAATTTGTTGAAGCTACACAAAATATAAACTGCATGTGGATAAGGAAATAATATGCTCAAAATACATGTCACGTTTGTAACAGAGAAAAACAACAGACCTACTAAGAGGAAACTAATACAATTCATCCATAAAATCTAGAGAATTCTATTGAACCATTTCCACATATCATGAGGATCTATATTTAGATATTGAAAGATAAACATGAGGTAATACAGAGTGAAAAAAGAAATTGGAATATATTTAACATACACGGTCTAATACAACTTTTCTAATTATAATCCATTACATGTTATGCATGTGTGTACTGCCTGGAAAAGAAACCCGAGAGGACGTACCTTAAAATACAAACACGAGTTATTCAAAGTGACACAAATTAGGATGTTTTAACTTCTTAAATTTTTTTTGGAGGGTGGATGTTTGTTTTTTTTAATAATTGTATTTATTTATTTGACAGAGAGAGAGAGAGAGAGATCACAAGTAGGCAGAGAGGCAGGCAGAGAGAGAGGAGGAAGCAGGCTCCCTGCTGAGCAGAGAGCCCTATGCAGGCCTCATCCCAGGACCCCGAGATCATGACCTGCGCTGAAGGCAGAGGCTTTAACCTACTGAGCCACCCAGGCGTCCGGGAGGGTGGATGTTTTAACTATTTTGCTATAATTGTTGGAATATTTTTAACATTTTGACTATATTATTTTAAACAACCATAAACACATAAAACTTTTTTTTATATTTGAGAAAAGTAGCAAAACATATTGCCACCAAAAACTGCTTAGACCTCAATCTGAGGAAGGGATTCAGAATTGGAAGTGGTTATTCGGAATAAGAATGGATTCACAATTAGCCTCATCCCTGCCCATTGTGAATTCAGGTGACCTGTTGGTACTCCCCCCCCCCTTACCCCAACTTTTGACTATAAAAAGTCTTAGAGCTTAAGAAGGAAACAGCAAACCAGCCCATTTGCTCAAAAAGATAGCTTCAGATCACTCATGTCCCAAATACTAAATAGGCACCATCAATCAACTCATGCTCTTCCCCCCCCCCGCCGCCCCCCACCGGGCTTTCCTGCCTAGCTCTTATAATATCAGTACAGATGACCACAACACTTTTTAAAGCCACAGGTCAAGGTAAAGCTTGAATGGAAAGGCAAGTCATTATTTCTGCAGAATTAAGATCGCTGTGGGTGAGAATATTGAGCCAACTAAAGTTGATTTACAGGAGGTTTAAATCAGGACCTCTGAAGGAAAGAACCAGTTTAACAAATCTATCACACCTCCTACAGGAGGCAAACAAAGATTTCATGTCAGGAACAGTATTAACCATGATGTTTGGTGAATAGAAGGAAACTTTTTCCTTCTCGTAATCCTTCCTTTAAGATAGACAGCAACCACAGAGACCTATTATGGAATTAAAATTAATTCATATTTTTTCATTTTGTATGTAGCTAATAATTTCTCTAAAATCCCCCTGGGCAGTCAGGCTTTACTCTCTAAAACATAGTCAGCAAAGTAAGGAAGTGTTATAAATTCCAAGAAGCATCCTCCTTTCTACCACAATTTCTCTTTACACCTGAGTTATGGCGACCCGTGAAGAACCTGCATTGGAAACACAGGTTTGTGTGTTTTGAGCTAATGTTGGCTTATAGCATGGCAGGTGTGCAGCTAGAATGGGGCAATAGAAGAGAAGCTTTTTTGCTTTCTGGACATATATCGGAGATGGGAGACTGAGATCTGGCATTGGATGCTTCTTGGTGAAAAGCCACATTATCGCTCTCATCAGTCTAACCAAATAATTAAAGTCACCCTAGGCTTTAAAAGAAATCTGAATATGTTTATTCTTCTTCTGTGATGATGATGCTTAGTTTTGACAGTGTGTGTTAAAGGAAGCCAAATATCTGTAGGGACCCTGAGATCTTAGCTGTGTGATCAGGGGAACTTGGAAAAGGTGGAGGATCATGGCTAGAAACAGTTTTATTCCATTTGTTTTATAATGATACAGAATGTTAGGAACCCTCAAGATTTAGGGAAGGTGGCTGCAAGCTTTGGAAACTAAGTATCTCCATTTATTAATGGCTCCTGGGAGCCCCAAACCTATTTCTTTCATAGTTAAGCTGTTCTTTTTCACCTTTTGGAAATGTATCTTTACCAACAGCCAGATGGATGGATGCAGCAAAGTTTGGCCACTATGGATTGCCAATGCATTTCACAATAAAAAAGATGTTTCTCTCTGAGCGTTTCTGTATTTGGGCTCTGCATCAGGGATCCTTGGGTCTTTGAAGTTGCTACTTTTACCTTACCTCTCCATGGAGACCACTCATATAGAATGTTGACAAGGTCCCTGGGATGGAGACCTCATCTTCCTGGAGCTTGTATTCATTCTGGCCAGCCCACAGTACTGGACTAGACTGGACTGAATAGTGTCCCTCTAGAAATCATAGCTTCCTGGGCCCGTAGGATGTGATATTATTTGGAAATAAGATCTTTGCAGTTGTAATTAGTTTAAAATGAGGTTATGCTGAATCAGGATCATCTAGTGACTGGTGTCCTTATCAGAAGGTCATGTGGAGATGCAGGCCCACAGAGGGGAACAACTTAGGAAGAAGAAGGCAGAGACTGAAGTAATGTGTCTACTCAGCAAAGGGTGCCAAGGATTACTGGTGAGCAGAAGAAGCTAGATGAGAGGCATGGAACTAATTCTCCCTGAGAGCTTCCAGGAAAAACTAACCCTTCCCATGACTATCTTTCAGACTTCCAGTCTCCAGAACTGTGAGAGAAAAAAACTTCTGTTGCCTTACACCTTCCCCCCACGTCCGCCTAGTTTGTGATTCTTCATTACAGCAGCCCTGGGAAATTAATACATGAATAGCTGGAGATGTTCTTAACAATAAGATAGATCTCTTCAAAGACAGTTACCTGAGGCTTTCAAATCAGGCTTCAAGATAGTTTTCACTCTTCATTTCACAAGCAAGACTGTTTTTATTTGGAGGTGATAATCTGGAGAAATAAATAGATTCCTGTCAAGGTCAGATTTTTTTTTCATTTTTTTTTTATTTGACAGAGAGAAACACAGTGAGAGAGGAAACACAAGCAGGGGGAGTGAGAGAGGGAGAAGCAGGCTTCCCGCCGAGCAGGGAGCCCGATGTGGGGCTTGATCCTGGGTCTCCGGGATCATGACCTGAGCCGAAGGCAGTCACTTAACCAACTGAGCCACCCAGGAGCCCCAAGGTCAGATACTTTTATGTTCTTCCTCAAATAAGAACTTCAAAATGAAAGGGACTGTCAGAAAGCAACTTCTCTATCCCCTGCTGTAGACAAGATGGCTCATTGTGCTAGAGCACTAGCACGTGTGGAAAAGAGCATCTCTTCTGACACAACCCCCGGGATAAAAAAGCGTTTGTAAATTTTAAGGCGCACCATTGTATTACAAAAGCTGTTAAGAGAAAGACGGAAAACATTCCACAAAATCCACAAATTACTATGGTATTCCTTCCATGAAATTTACGGTGTTGGCGAGTACACCACAAGTCAAAAAGCTCAAAAAAACCATGGGCCAACAGAAATACACAGTGTGACCATTAAAAGCTATTGCTTAAGCTTAAAATAGAGTTTATCTCTATAAACTGCTACATTCCTTCTATTTAGGCACTAATACCGGGTCTAGTGATAAGTGAGTTCATGTTTCTAGCATAGCAACTGATAGTTCAAATATACTTAGGCAAATACATAGACATAGACAAAAGCACATAGACCTACTCAGATGTGAAGACAACCATGCCTGCGTAACAAAATAACTAACCACTGACTGCTAACATACATCTGTGTTCCCAACTACATTGAATACTAGAAAAACTTCATACTATAAAACACCCAGAAATTCTATATAAAATAAAAAAATACTTTAAATGGTGTGTGTGATTATATTCTTAAATAAAATGAAGGACCAAAAATGAACAGTAAGATGAAAATACATGTGATCAGTGGGAACTAGTACCTTGACTACTCTTAGGACAAAGTAAGGTCTTGGTTCTAATGTCTTTCAAGACCAGGAGTCAAAGATTTGAAACCACATGAGTGAAATACTCAGAACTGAGACACTGGCATGTAGCTGGGACTCAAAGAACCAGACTTTAAGGGAAGAGAGGGGGAAAAAAAGTAAGCAAGCCACAACAGGAAACACCTGTCTTCTCTTCCACTCTTGTTCAGGAGAAAAAGTCTTTTATGAGGATGTTTACACCAACACCAAGTCCAAGAAACTCTAAACCAAAAAATGAACCCCAAAAAGAGGTCACCCTAAGTGCTGGCCAGAAGACCCACAGTTTAGAACACACAAGATTTCCACAGAATATGAACTTGTTCCAAACATTAGAAGAAATACAGGCAGAATAGACAAGAATCACACCTTCAAAAAACATCGGATTCAGACTCCTTAGATTTTCAGGTTTCTGGACTAAACATATGTTTAACTAAACCGAAATGAAGGAATAAATATAAGAAAACAACTAGATTGAATATAATTGTGCAATTCAACTTGAAATCAAATCAGGTAGAACTTACTGAAAGACATGTAGAGTCTTTGACATTGAAAGATCAGTGGACAGCAGGTGAATGGATAAACAAATTGTAGTGCCTTCCATACAGTGGAATACTATTCAGTAAGGATAAAGAACGGACTACGGATACAGGCTACAACATAAATGAAGCTCAAAAGCATTATATTAAGTGAAAGAAATCAAATACAAAGGCCACATACTATAGGATTCCACTTATCCACAAGAGGCAATCTATAGAGACATTTCGATCTGTGATTTCCTAGGGCTGTGGGAATTGGGATTTGCTGTAAATGGTCATGAGACATTTCGTGGGGAGATAGAAATGTTCTAAAACTGGATTATGGTAAAGGCTGCACAACTAGGTAAATTTGCCAACTAAAAGTCAATGAAATGGTTGAAGACATGTATGTAAATTATATGTATGCATTACAGCTCAAAAAATTTGCTTAAAGAAACTCAGTGGGAAGTTTATATTAGAGGGTGTCAAAATTGGAATATAGATGCAAAAACATTACACAAAGCACAGAAAAAAGGAGATGGAAAATACAATGGAGGCAAAGAAAGTTGGGCAGAAGTATGAGAAGGTCTAATCGATATCTCGTCAAAGTTCCAGAAAGAGAGGCAATTGAGAAAGAAAAGGAGGTGAAAATATTTTCAAAGAAATGAAGGCTGAGAATCTTCTAGAACTGATAAAAAGGCATGAATCACAAGCTAAGTAAATAAAAAGAAATCTACACATTGATACACTGAGGTAAAGCTACAGAATCACTGGCAAAGAGAGTTTCTTAAAAGCAGCGAGAGAAGACTTTTATAAAAGCTAAGGAGAGGAAGCAATTTCTGTTAAGGAAGATGTCACCAAAAAAATAGGATTTAACCTGAGCCAGGAAACAAGGTAAAGGAGGGTTAAGGAATGGTTAAGGTTAAGGAATGAATTAATGAAGGAAGGACATTCTTTTTTTCCACCAAGATTCACTGTTTATGCCCCACACCCAGTGCTCCATGCAATATGTACCCTCCTTAATACCCACCATCAGGCTCTCCCATTCCCCCACCACCCTCCCTTCCAAAACCCTCAGTTTGTTTCTCAGAGTCCAAAGTCTCTCGTGCTTCGTCTCCGTCTCTGATTTACCCCAGTTCACATTTCCTTTCCTTCTCCCACTGTCCTCTATGTTACTTCGTATGCTTCACAAGTAAGTGAAATCATATAATAACTGATTTTCTCTGCCTGGTTTATTTCACTCAGCATAATTTCCTCCAGTTCCATCCATGTTGATACAAAAGTTGGGTATTCATCCTTTCTGACGGAGGCATAATATTCCATTGTATATATGGAACATATCTTCTTTATCCATTCATCTGTTGAAGGGCATCTTGGCTCTTTCCATAATTTGGTGATTGTGGCCATTGCTGCTATGAACATTGGGGTACATATGGCCCTTCTTTTCACTACTTCTGTATCTTTGGGGTAAATGCCCAGTAGTGCAACTGCAAGGTCATAGGGTAGCTCTATTTTTAATGTTTTGAGGAATTTCCACAATTTTTTTTGTTTTCCAAAGTAGCTGCAAAGGGAGGACATTCTGATCACAGGTGTAGGAAGGAAATCCTAAGCAAAGATATAATGGCAAGCCTTCAGCTCCGTGAAGAGGATATTCTCACTGAAGCAAAGAATAATGTAGGAAACTGGCAGAAGACAAATATAGGGAGGCATGGTCAAGCTAGATCAGAGTGCACACTGAAAAGCTCTCTAAAGCCTCGGACTTAGCAATGCACCACAAGTAAACACATTTCTCTGGTCGACTCATAACAGATCCCCTTTCTCATCAAGGAGACCCTTGTTTCATAGCAACCAGAGAAATTCTCTGACTCTGAAACTGGAAAGGCAACTTTCTGAAAAGCAGAGTGCACTTTCCATTGGAACCCTGTGGAGTCCTGAAGTCCAAGTTCAATTTGAACCTGGCAGACACGGGACACACCCAGGCTCATCAGGTGGATGAGGGGGCTGCCCCAGCCTTCTTGGTATATTTTCTTTAAACTCCTATTAATTTAACAGGCCTGGGAAAAGGGTGAGTCATAAAGGTGGAAAAATATTTTGGTTGAAGCTTTGGTGAAAGGTGAAATGCATTAACCTCGCAATGAGTCATCATCACCTCAGGCAGCTTAAAAGAAGAAGAAGGAGGAGGAGGCGGAGGAGGAGGAGGAGGAGGAGGAGAAGGAAAAGAGGAAGAAAAAGAAAAAGAAAAAGAAAAAGAAAAAAACACCTTAACCACCATGGTTTCAGATCTCTGGGAGTGTGTCTGACAGAGCGTGAGGGCTTGGTGACTTCTCGTCTGGTGCGGGTACAGCCTGCTGTGAGCTCAGTTTCTCCAGAACAAAGCCTAAAGTGCTGTGCTTCCCAAAGCTCCGCAGGCCCCAGCTGCAGCCCACCTGCTTCCACGGGGCCAGTTCCCTTCACTGGGAAGGAAGGACTCACTGCTAGAGCCAATGGAAGTCCTGAAATAGACATATTTTAAAAATCAGGCATAACCAATTGAATTCTTAAAATATTACATCAGTAATAAAATTATGTGGAGTTTATTTCTCTGAACTGTGACTGTCAGGTCATTCTAAGTACACCTGAACAACTCATTAGGTTGAAGCATGAGCAAAATTAGCCATTTCTCCATTATATAGTTTAAGAAAAAATAATCACAAACCCTTTACTTGATTAGAAAAAGCAAAAACTGCCTGAGTATCCTGTGCAGGCATCTATTGTTGTCAAAGGTTTACAAAGGAACTAACGGCCTCTGATTAAGCAGTGGATGTCAGAAAAGGTTTGAGGGCCTCTTGAGCTGTATCAGTAAATAAATGCTTGCTTCCGGAATCAGCATTAGGAGAGAGCTGCCCATCTGTAAAGTCAGGCAGCAAGGAGTTCTGCACGCACCTGGTTTAAGTGGGACTCTGGCAGCTTACTAACGTGTGACCTTGACCAAGTTACTGGGCCCCACTGAACCCTGGCTTTCTCATAAGTAAAATAAGGGGATAACACCTCCTGTAGGGTGGATATGAGAGATGAGAGATACAGCAAACTGAGATGAGAGATACAGCATTGCTTGCTACTCCGTGATGTCAAGATTTCTTCTCTCTTGCCTACCTGAAGCATTATCCCCGAGAAACAAGTAGCTGGGCAGGTGAGTTAATGCAAGGTTGCAGAAGTAATGATAGAATTTAGATGGGCAGAGGAGAAATGAGAGGCTGTTCTTGACAACAGGGAAAGCAGGGGCTATTTTGAGGGGAGATGGGGAAACAGTGCGTTGAGCATGTGGCTGAAGGAGCTACTACCCGTCCAGCTGCAATGGAAGGGCAGGTGTGGCTGGAAAAGGAGCTCCTTAGGCATTACATTGGGGCACTGGGACTTCATGCCCTGAAGATCAAAATCTGGGGGTGCCTGGGTGGCTCAGTTGGTTAAGCGACTGCCTTCGGCTCAGGTCATTATCCCAGGGTCCCGGGATCGAGTCCCACATCGGGCTCCCTGCTCGGCGGGAAGCCTGCTTCTCCCTCTCTCACTCCCCCTGCTTGTGTTCCCTCTCTCGCTGTGTTTCTCTCTGTCAAATAAATTTTTAAAATCTTTAAAAAAAAAAAGATCAAAATCTGCAAAGGATTTTGGAGGTGGGAAAAAAATTTGTGTGATAATGATGACTTGGTTCTGATCATCTCACATTCTTTTGCTGTGAGTCAGCGGGGCCTTTTCACCAGAACCAAGGAAACTTCAGTACTTTCTAGAACTGCCTTCTCGATTCCCAATGAGTCTGATAGAGCCTATGGTGTATCACAGTTCTATTTTATAGATGAGGAGTAAGATCCCTGGAGGCTACATGACTTGCCTCTTGATGGTCGACATCAAGAAGCTAAAATCTATGTTTTCTGACTCTAAACTTTGTGCTTACCCTACACTAGCTCACTGAGACTATGAAAATTCTATAAAAATGCATCAAAATAGTTAAAAGGGGGAAAAGAAAATGTTAGGAAGCAGATGCAGCCTGTGACATCCGCACACCATGGAAGGAAACAAAGTTTTATGATTCATTATGTCCCCATCACTCAATTCTTTGCCTTAAAACTTAGTGATCTCTCCTAAACAGTTACTATTTGGGATCTAATTCTTGGAAAGGACTAACATATCTCTAAAGAGAAGATTTAAGTAGCTTTGAGTTGGTAGCACAAGTTTGCTTGTATTAATGTGAGTGTGGCATTTTAGCAAAGAGATTTCTCTACTTAGGGGAACTGCCCTGATTATTAGAGTGTTAGTATACAACTGGAAAACCATGTTGGGTGCTAAAAAAAAAAGTGCACAAAAATTCACAACCCAGCAGACAGGAGCCTTGGCATCTGTCTAATGTGGTTAGACCTCAGATACCCTAACAATAGAGTCAATGTGTCCAAAGTAATCGTCCCAAAAAATTAGCCTGCAAAGGGGTGCTTGGAGGACTTTCTATAAAGGGCTTGGGTTTTGAGCTTCACCAATTATCTCGGTCCAAACCCAAAGAGAACATCTAACAGTCAAACCCTCCCTTGGATCATTCTTTGTATACCATCAAAGTAGACTCATTTCTCCCACTCCCGGGCCATGTGAACCGTAGTGCTTCTCAACTAAATGTTGAACAGAAGCAAAATTAAAAAATGGAAACCTCTCCAACCTTCAGTAATTTGGCATCAAATTCCTGTTTTGTCCTAAGCACTTTAGGATTGGCTATAGGTCGCCAAATGAAAGACCAACCACATAACGCAGACATGCTATTGATTACAAACGGCAAAAGCCACTCCCCTCACCTGTGAACTATGGATAGGATATAGCCTCTTTGATTTTTTAGAGTCATAACAAATATTTTAAAAAGTATAGGCCTTACCCCTTATGGTGTACTCAGATCAGCATTTGAAATGAGTCACCTAGATTATCAGAGTACCTCTAAAACAATCATATATTATTTCTATCTTTAAATTTTCTTCCTCTCCTGCCTTCCAATAGGAAATATGTTACTGTTAATATGATTATAGAGAGAAAAATAACTAGAGAGATAAATCTTCTTAAGAGAAAATTGAATGGATGTGACAATGATACATCTACCTTAAGCATATTTTGAAACAAGACAGGTTAAAAAAAATAATAATGAAAGCGTTATCAATGATCTTTAACAAGTTTTAACCTGTTCAGTGCTTTTTCAGTTCTGGGTTATTTTCAAGCCTTTCTTCTGATATTGGAATCGCTGTCATCTCATTCTGTGTTTAGGGTGTGGCCTAAGAAGCTTTCTCGAAAAGGGACTACTCTCCATATAGACATCTGATCAGAGAGTCTGTACTGCTGTCTTCACTTCCCACCCCTGCCGGAGAGCTGTTCTCAACCTTCCTCTCCTGTGGCTCAACACCTCGACGCCCCTGCTGGGAGCTTGCTTCTGAAGCGTTTCTGCTTCGGTTCAGCCAATAGGGACATTGTCCTTAGCATGGTGGGTGGGAGAAGAGGATGATTAGAGTCTTTATTCTTGTTTCCTCCCCGTTTGGTGCCACAAGTCTGGCCATATCTACATCTCTTCATGAATACAGTCCCACCTAGAGCAGCCATCTCCTCCAGCTTCCAGCTCTCAGGGGAGGTGAGGGAGGTGCTAATGGCTTCCTGCTGTCACACAGCTTTAGGTGTCTGGGCAACTCTTGCTTTGCCTGATCTTTCTTCTCTACAAGAAGTGCCTTCATTAAATCTCTTTACTTAGACCATCCAGGTAAAGTTTTATTTCCTGCTGGGACCATGGAGGACGAGATGTTCTGCTTGCTCTACGCCAGAACTGGGGGTCATCAGCAGGACTGAGGACATTGTAGAAATGCCCCTAGCATTTCCTCTCACATAGTCGCACCTTTCGGTGAGTTTAGTCTTATTACCTTTATTCTACAGTCATTTCGGGGGGGGGGGGAGGGAACTTTGGAAGACTTCAAACCCTTTTCTCTCTTTTGTAGTTCAGGAAATATCATTAGCAGTTTCCTAATTAATACTGTTAATGGAAAGCACAGTATTTAAGTACTGATTAAATAACTGACACTATTTTAGGAACTTCCAAGTGTTTCATGTTGTCCTCTCAGCCTATGGCCAAGAGATTTTAGTCTTTATTTTATTAGCCAAGAGCAGTAGCGTGAAACACTCGGTGTCACGCATCTCAGGTCAATGGTTAAGAGATGTGTCTATTAGCCCCCAGGCCGTTATGATCTCGCTGAATCCGCTGTCACCGGACCTAACGCTCAAGGAACCCACATGCGGGCAGCTGTTGTAGGAGACCGGATGACACACTGATTACAAGTCTGCTTGTTGCCTCGGGGAATAGTAGGTGCCTCAGAACGGGATGACATCCCCCGAGCATCCGGGGCCATCTGGCTTCGGAAGAAGCAGAAGAGACACATGTTTCTCCTTGGCCTCCTCGAACCCTGATGTTCAATGACACAGAGAACTCAGCTGGTTTGAGATTTCTACAGTCCAACGCCACAGTGTTTGATTTTGGGCAGTCCTCAGCACAGGCGAAGGGGCTACGTTTTCATAACCACCCCTGTGATTCTGAGGCGAACAACCCAGACTCACACTCTGAGAACCGGTGTGCGACGCTGCCGGGCGCCCGATGGCACAGAGCAGATCCGCCTCTGTCCCTGTCAAGGCCTAACACATGACGAGCAGCCGACACATGGTTTCGAATACGCAGAAACCTCAGCAATATCCGAGCTCCCTTTTCCACGAGGCCTCCCTTAACCACACGTACGGAAAGAAAGTGCTCTATGTGGAAGTGCTCGGGATTTTTTAAGATTTATTTCTTTATTTGTCAGACAGAGTGAGAAAATGAGCCAGAGAGCACAAGCAGGGGAAACAGTAGAAGCAGAGAGAGAAGCAGACTCCCTGCTGGATAGACGGCCCAACACGGGGCTCGATCCCAGTCCCGAGACCGTGATCCGAGCCAAAAGCAGCCCCTTAACTGAGCCGCACGGGCACCCCTGGAAGTACTTTTGATCGTTAAAGCCCCCATGTGTTCTGCCCTCGAGCATGAGGACGGGTCTGGGGCCCATCCGAAGAGCCCATGAGCACAGGGCCAACTTCAAGTGGCACAAGTGGGTATTCGGCAAAACATCATTTTTTCTCATAATAGTAAATCTCTTAGCAAAAGGCTTTTAAGCCAAAAATACTTATTTCAAAACATTGTCCTGCATCCATCAACCCACCGATATTTATTAAGTATATTTAACGATGTATTAACTGCCTGCGATGGGCCAGACACTACATTAGGTATGACGTGAACAGAATCAAGCAAGCCCGGTGCCAGTGGAGCTTACAGACCGGGGCTCGAGACGGACATCGGGCACAGGGTCACCCAGGGCCTTGGAACGCTACAGCTGAATGTTGTGCAAAGCAAGATCACAGCATCACGAGCGGCTGGAGGTAAGGAGGTCGGCCCTGCAGAACAGGAGACTCAGAAGTTGCTGAAGACATAACGTATGGGAAGGAAGTTAAGGAGGAAAAGGTGGGAGAAAGGCAGGCAGAGGGACTGCAGAAAGCCAGGTGAAGCCAAGGGTGTTTGAGGATGTAAGGGAAAAGAAGCCACGGGGGTGAGCTCATCTTCAATCGTTAAACACGTTACTCTGAAAACATTCGAGGGCTTTGATCAGAGTTAATTGAGATTATGAAGGGCAATAAATATAGAAAGTGCTTTGAGTAAAGGGCACTGTGCAGGGGAAGCTGCTGCGGTTGGAGTGGGGTCTGTCTGTCCCTGTCACCCTCTCAGAGACCTTCAATCGTGTCACAAGACACAAGTGATCCTTCCTTCCAGACGGCAAGACTGGATAGAATAGTTAATGCTCCTTTCTTTACAACCCTATGTAATTATCTTACTGAACTGACAAAATTGTTTTATTTATTCCAAACAATTTCATTAATGAAAAATAGGTATGACAAATAGGGATAAGAGAAATACTAAGTACTTTGGTACTCTCTGCATTGTTAAAAGACATCAGAAAAGCCAGAAACAAACTCATATACAGAAAACAATGTTTTATTTTAATTTAAAAACTATCAATTTCAGGGGCGCCTGGGTGGCTCAGTCGTTGGGCGTCTGCCTTCGGCTCAGGTCATGATCCCAAAGTCTCGGAATGAAGTCCTGCATCAGGCTCCCTGCTCCGCCGGAAGCCTGCTTCTCCCTCTCTCACTCCCCCTGCTTGTGTTTCCTCTGTAGCTGTGTTTCTCTCTTCCAAATAAATAAATAAAATCTTTAAAACATAAGAAAATTGAAACTGTCAATTTCACACACATTAATAGAACTATTAATAAGTTTATATCTCTATTATATTGGGCACACAGGATAATTATATAACTCCATAATAATAGATTTATACTGTTTGTGCACTAACATACTTTGTTTTGAATGAAGAACAAAATAATATAGGCATCGATTAGCTTATACTATTTTAGAAAATTAACAATATTTTTGGTATTCAGAAATTTTCATTTAGAATACAACACTTTTTAAATATACAGAAGCATTCCTGTAAATATTTCAGGGTGAAATACTGCACAGGAGGCATATTCCACAAGCCCTACTTTCTAAAGAATCTGTCAACATTGAAAGTATGTAAAGCATTACGTGGACTATAATCATTTTAGCAGTACTTTTCCTAGTTTTCACTGAAGCCAAATGTCTTTGGCTAAATCTTAGACGCAATGAGCAGCTCTCAAATCTTACCATTTGTGACACATGGCATCGTAGAGTAAAAGGACCCTTTTAATTGCCTTTCCAGTTTGCAAATGATTTTTAAACGCATTGCTTTTTGAAACTGGATATTATAAGGTCTGCTTTTTCTTTCAGGGCCCGTGATTTTGAACTGCTTGTTTCATTTCCATACGTGGTATGTCATGCTCGACATTTTAAGCTGTATTATAGAGCCCGTTTCATCATGCACACTTAGCAAGGTGTAGAGAAGGGTCTAGAATGAGGTGGAGATCACATTTCCCTCAGTCACACAGGTTATAAACTCTAGTCAGTTAAAAGTCTGCACACTCCCAGCCACAGTTTGAGTTACTCATTATTTTCACTTGTCAACCAAACCTACTGCTTGAAAAAAGACTCAGGACTAATTGCAATTTTTCTTTTTTGATAGAAACAACTTGATTGCAAATATGATTTAATAGATGAGTCTCTTGTTGCGAGCTGGGGTTCACAGGAAATGCACAGCTTGGAAGCAAGACTCTCCTCTCACCGTGTCCTTAGCCTTGGGGTTCGAGCTGGCTCAGCCGCACAGCGGGAGGTCATCCAACCTGTGGGAGCCCCAGGTCTCACTCTTCTTAATTCTGATGGTTTCCTGTCTGTCACCTAATGCTCAGGGACACAGAATGCTACTGTATGAATTTGCTAAGGCCGTCATGAAGACGTTTCACAAACTGAGCGGCTGAAACAACAGATATGCGTGTCTCACAGTTGTGGAGCCTGAAGTCTGAGACAGGAAGGTCAGCAGGGTTAGGTTCTTCTGGGTGCAATGAGAAGAATCTGCCCCATGCCTCTCTTCTCGGTTCTGCTGGTTAGCAGACAGTCTTTGGTTTGAAAAGCATCACTCCATCTCTGCTTTCATTTCACCTGGCATTCCCTTTGTGTGCTATGTCTGTGTCCACATTTCCCCCTTTTTATAAGAATGCCGGCCATATTGAATTAGAGGCCCACTCTACTCCAGCATGACCTCATCTTAACCAACTAATTAACTAACTACCCTATGCCTAAATAAAGGCCGAGACTTCAACAGGAGAATTTTCAGGGACACAGTCAACTCATAACGGGTACCCTCTATATTCTAGGGGAATGTAAATTGCAGGTCAATATATAATAAATGTTCTGGAATAATAATACAAAGCAATTGACCACGGTTACCCCTGTGGGTGACAGTGAGGGAGACCAGAGTGGGAGTGGAAGTCAAAGCAAATTTAGATTCACTTGTCATATCTTCATTTTTTACGAGGAAAGGTAGACTGCCTGAGCAAGTAAAAGTTAACATAAATAAATTAAGATTCTGAAGTGACTCTCAATAGAAGTAGACTCCTATCAACTGCCTGGGTAGGGGGCGCCTCAGTCATTAAGCGACTGCCTTTGGCTCAGGTCATGATCCCGGAGACCCGGGTCGAGTCCTGCATCGGGCTCCCTGCTCTGCAGGAAGCCTGCTTCTCCCTCTCTCACTCACCCTGCTCCTGTTCCCTCTCTAACTGTGTTTCTCTCTGTCAAATGAATAAATAAAATATTTAAAAAACAGAAACAAAATCTCATTTTCCCACTGAGCTTGAAGCATCTCAAGATAAAAAGCAACAAACACAACCAAATAATGACAGAACACAAACACTGAATTCATCGCTTTGGTATTCCGCAGGCTCCCTAGCATACCACTCAGTATCCTTGAAACGTCTTTCCCCAGCCTCTTCCCTGCCTGGAACACTCAGAAGGGGACTGAACATTTCTCCTGTGATTGGGCTTCTCATAGATGTCATGGAGGCCGTCCTAATCTGTGGGAAGCTTTCTCCCCAGGCTCACTGATCTCAAGGCTCTGAGTTCTGACAGGTAGAGAGGAGACCTCCTTGATCTGACCATGGCCAGGGCTCTCCTAAGGGGTGGATATCGTACTCCGAAAATCCATTCTCTGTGCAGAGTGACCTGTCCCTTGTGAGACAGGCCATCTTCCCGTCCCCCAATATTGGACAAAATCATAACTAAATCTAGTAGCAGAGGAAGTGTCATTCCCCAATGCCACATCTGCCACATCCAGCCACAAACCAGAAGAAAAGTCACTGATGACCCTCCCAAAGCCCACGTTCCACACCCAGGGACACTCCCTCTCCTGGTGGGGACATTGCGACCTCAGGGGCACTCCCTCTGGCTCTGACCCACGTTCCACTTGCCTGCCAGGACACACGACAGGGGACAGGAGATCTGTCACTGAGGGCACATACCTGTGGTCACATAAACACATAGACACTTTCACTCGCAGCCACGTTCTCAGGCTCTGGCCAGGAGGGGCAGCCGACAGCCAGACAGGAGAGGCACAGCTGAAGGCTGACTACTGCTCGCCATCCGCCATTCGGCCCGGCAGGAAATGGGTTCCAGATGTGTCCTCGGCTCAGCCTGTAATGAATTCTGACTGTCATAAATGGGCCCGCTAGTCTGGGTCTCCAGCCTCCATCAATCTCCCTGGACTATACTGAGCATAGGGAAAGGGGGGGGGTAGGAATAGTCTGTGTCGCTAGGTACAATTTCAGCAGAAAGATGACAATGTGTTTTGAGTTTCCAGGTCCTGTTTTTGTTTTTTCTTTTAGAGATAACGTGCGCGCACACGCAGGGAGGGGAGAGGAACAAAGGAAGTGGGGGAAGGGAAGGGGAGATCCTGTTTCAGTTACAAGAAAGGTTTTGTGCATTTTAGACAAACTAAAATAGCATTGCAATCCTATGTCAACCCAGGAAATTCAATAAACATAAAGATCTACCCTCATTTCATCTTTGCTGTAAGGAAATATTTCAGAACTGAGGAACAGGACACCTAACTCAAGATGGTTAGAGATATTTATTAATAAGCATTCAATAGTCTTCATTCTAAATTTCCAGACTTTATAGAGACGTGTATCCGTAGAATCTCTGTACAATGAGAACTTAATTTTTTCCTTGTTCAAAGGGATAATACCTTAAAAATCTCACTTGAGAATTGAATTCAGGCCTGGAGATAGTTTGGAGACCAACAAACAATGAATGACTTGTGGCGTTCTCCATAAGCAGACGGTCATAGCTGGGGACTCTACCTAAACAGCCTAGAATCGATCCTTCTCCGGGATTATCGTGAAATAAGCATGTGGCTCTAGATCAGTCCCTCTGATAAGCAACAGCTGAGAAGCGCCTAGGTCCTGAAAGAGTCTATGTTAGTGATTCGTTTGGAGCCACTGTGTATCTGGTGAATTTAAGAGTCACTCCCAAGGTCACTGAGTGACCCAAGGTCACCCCTCTGCTTCTCAGTTTCTTCCTTTGTAAAGTGACGCATTGGACCACAATTCATGGCAGCTCAGTTTCAGAGTTTAATTTTTAAAAGCCTCATATTTTCAAAGCAAGATTAAAATTTATCACATGATTTATAGGGTTTCGCCCTCCCTATAATTTATAATCCTAAAGATCATGATGTTGTCTCTAGAATTAGACCTTATTCCCTGCGTACCAAGTTTGCGATACCTAGCCAAATATACAACATACTCGAAAGAAAAAGAGCTTTTTGTTCTGGAAGAGTAAGATACATCTAATGAAACAGACAGTAAGAACTGTTCCAGATAGTCCCATCGACATTCTGGGTCAGTGGTATCTACTGAGAATCCTTCATGATTTTGACTAAAAGGGGCATCGGTGTTCTCTGTGTCAAAGAAAAGAGATCTGATCATGGCTCTCAGTTGTTTGATTTCACTCTAGACATAAAGTTTCTTCCTTAAGGCTGAAGTTAATTTTAAAGTTGCTTTGTACACTTGTCAGCCAAAAAATGTTGTATGTGCCAGCCTCATACAAGTAAGTTTAGAGAAGGATTTCATCATTGCATTAAAAGCTATGATCCAATTAATCTAAACACTGAAATCAAATCAAACTAAAAATTCAGCCATTAGTCAAATGTAAAATCATCTCTTTTTAAAAACAATTATTTTAAATACACAGAAAAATATAAATTCATTTCTGGTTGTGAGAAATAGAAATAATATAGATACAAGTAGTTACCCTAAAAACAGTAACTTCATTCTGAGTTCTTCTCCTGTGTGAGATGCTTTCTGTGAATTTAGTGTGTATCCACTCAACTTTTTCTACTTACATATGAAACTATATGAATAAGTATTTTTGTTTCAAATATATATTGTTTATATAAATAGATTAATTCTTTACTCTCATGGATATTTTTATTTGACCAAAGTCTTTTGATAGTTCCATTAGTGTTAAGTATGAGTTTCTTGCATTTAAGTATGAATTTCTTGCATTTAAAAAATGCACTTAAAAATATAATACTCCATAGGATAGATTTTAAATTATTACCCCATTAGTGGAAACACAAGGTTAGTTTTTTTTTAACTTTTCCATAAAATACCACCAGGGGACAATTTTTTACATGCCTCCTTTACACACATGTGGCTATCTTTCTCTTGAGTAGATACCAATAAGTGAGAGTTTTGGATCAAAAGATACATGCAAGCTTAAAAGTTTTGATAAAGTGCCTTAAAAAAGGCAGTAAAAAGTTAAATCCTGACCAGCAGTATCACTTATAGGGAGAGCTACCTTCCCCAATGCCCTTATCAATATATAATTTTATATAAATTTGAAATATGTTCTACTCTAACCAGTGAAAAATAAATTTTAATTTGCATTGCCTTAGTTACCAGTTTGCACATTTAAATATATATTTATTGGTGGTTGGCATTTCTTCCTCTATGAATTGCCTATTCATATCTTTTGCTCTGTTTTTTCTAATGAGTTGATTATCTTCTCATCTAATTATAGGCATTCTTCATAAATCCTTTACACATGTTAAAGCTGTTTTCTCCTAGTTTGCTAAGTTATTTGACTTTGTCTATGGGGTATTTGATGAAGAAAAGTTTTCCTTTCTTTTTCTTCTTTAAATATCATATTCATATATATATATATATATATATAATATATATCCAATACTACCAACTAGAAGAAAGTTGCTACAGATGCGTTAACTAGCAGACAACATACACTTTAATCAAGAAAGATTATGTTCTAAACTTGTATGACTCAATACAGAAGTGTTATGATCTAAATAACAGAAGCATTATGTTCTAAACTTATATGCACCCAATAACAGAGTCTTACAATACACAGAGCAAAATTTTACTAGATTAAAAGGAAAAAGTTGCCTTCTCTAGAGTCCCCTTTGGCTTCATTTTCCTGGTAGCTCAGTTTGCACAGCAGCAGCAAAGTAAAATGAGGACATGATTTGAGATATTTCAGAAAAAAAGTAAGTCCCTAAAATATATTTTATTAATAGTATAAATCATATCCATATTTCTTTTTTAAAAAATAATTTACTTATTTGAAGGTAGGTAAGAAGAAAGAGCACAAAAGGAGGGGGAAAGAAGCAGGATCCCCACCAAGCAGGGATCCCAGACAAATGCGGGGCTCTATTCCAAGACCTCGAGACCATGACCCAAGCCAAAGGCAGACACCCAACAGTCAAGCCACCCAGGTGCCTCATATCCATATTTCTTGAGAGATAGAACCAATCAAAGGAATCAGATGAGATCATTTTGTTTATGGAAGAGCAAAGGATATCAAAGTCGAGTTAGAGAAAGGATGTTTGAAGGAAGTGAGAAACCAAACTTTCAAGGAAAATTCCTGAAAAAAAATTTTCTAGGTTTGGCAGTTTGTGTGTTTTGCATTTTAATTACAAAGTACAATGTTTCAACACTTGGTCAGGGAATCATTCATAATTGGGACCTTCCTGACCACAGTCAGAAAACCTTCCTTCACCTCCAGGAGGTTTGGGAAATCCAAACAGAGCCTATCTGCCAGAGAGCTGTGGTCCTCATCAAATAAAATAGCCCACGGCTGGCACAGCGGTGCACTTGTGCTTGAGAGATGGCCTCGACCAGATGCTGAGACTAAAATATCTCCCAGGACTGGTTGGAAAGTGAGTAAATTCATAGTACAGAAACCAGCCTGTGTGAAAACCCTTCACTTGGAGTCAGTCTGCATGTGGCTTGTGGAAAGAAGAGAGGTTTAATTTCTATTTCTTTCCATCCCACATCATAAACACAAGAATTGCTGTTGAACATTCAGCTCGTGGCTCTAGTACCTTTCTCATTCGGAAATTTGTGCATGGAGGGGGAGGGAGGTGTATATGCTCTTAAAAAATTACTCTGTACAAAGATTTCTGTAAAAGGAAAGGAATAGACACATTGTAAATAATAATTGTGAGTTTATTTGCAAAGATCTTTATCAAAAAAATGTTAATCATGTACAAAAGTATTGTTTTCAAAATAAAATAGTTTTGCTATTAACACCGCCATCCCACAAAATGGAGGTGCTAAAATTTCCTTATAAGATTGTTTTTCACTCCACCACTATCAAAGTTTCACAAACCTGAATGAAACCTATGACAATTAAAAGAAAAGCCAGTGAATATTGGAGAAAAGAAAAGGACTGTAAGTATATAAAGATTACAAGACCAGAAGTCAAAGAATTTCACCCTAAGGAGCTCAGGTGATCTTAGAAAACTATAGTCACACAAAGTTTTAGGCATACTCATATAGATTTTTATTATTAAGGATCTCCTTTCTAGAACAGTCTAGAAATTTTCTAATCTTTCTTAATGCCTTGAGTTCTTTTAAAATATCATTAAGGCATCTTGGGATCTTTGCTTATAAGAAGTTCTACATCTAATATAACAAAGAACCAAAAAAAAAAAAAAAAAAAAAAAAACTTTGGAAAGACTTTGCACTCCAGACAACCATTATTTGGTATAGAAAAGAATGTGCAGAAATGAATGTCAGGGCACTTGGCTGTCAGCCCAAACTTGTCTCCAGCGTGGGCACCTTCCATCCTTCTCCGGGTCTTGGTAGACCTGCACTACTTAGAATAATGAGCTTGTGCAGTTTTCTATATGCTCTCCATGACCTTTTCAAATATAAAACACTGTGATTCTCATTAGGTCTCATCACTGCATCTTGCCTATCTCTTTTCTCCTAAAGGTTGAGGTCGACTCATCCCAGAGAAGATTAGTCTTAAACACACACATACTAATAAAAATTTCACGATGAGTGGCGAGTGACAGTAAACATTTGCCTTGGGAGCCCCAAAGAGATATTTTTATAATTGAACTATAGTTGATATACAATATTATATTAGTTTTGGATATCATACTATATTATACAATATTATATTGATATGCAATATTATAATAATCAACATAGTGGCTCGATATTTATATAGACTTCACAAGGCTCACCCAGTAAGTGTAGTCACTATCAACCACCATACAAAGTTATTACAATATTATTGACTCTATTCCCTATGCTGTAGTCTTGATCCCATGACTTATTTAATAACCTTAATTTTGAGGCACGTGGTGGTTCAGTCAGTTAAGCATGTACTCCGGCCATGCAGTTAAGCATGGCTTAGGCCATGATCCTGGGATCTTGGGATTGAGTTTCGCATCAGGCTCCTTGCTCAGTGGGGAGTCTGCTTCTCCCTCTCCCTCCCTCCCTGCTTGTGTGTGCCCAATCTTTCTCTCTCTTTCTCTCTTTCTCTCGCGCGTGCGCGCAAAAATAAATAAATAAAATCTTTTTTAAAATATTACTTTTTTAAAAAAAACCTGTAATTTTGTACCAAATATATATTATGATGGTATATTTTACAAGATTTATTTCAAAAATGCCTCGTTCTTTACAGAATTGGTGGAGAAATAGGGGGAAAGGATCAGAATAAGTCATCATGTCTAACAAATGGAAAGATATGGGTTAATAGAGAATGTCCATCAAAAGAAGAAGCAGCAAATAATTCAGCAATTCAGACATGACTGTAAAAAAGAGAAGTGGTCATTATCTGATGTTCCACAAACTTCTTGAGTTTTCCAGACTCCTGAGCATTCTGTATTTATAGTCTCTTGCCTGTTCTGCTATATTCCTATACTGACACGAACTATAATGGTTAGTTGGAACAAGGTAAATGCACGCACACACATACAGTGAAATAGAAATGCCTACTGTGTGATTTTACAAATAATAAAGGATATTAGAAACTAGGGCCACTCACATTTCTAAACCCTGGAATTAAGCTCTCTGGGAAAATATTACTAGAAATAAATGATAAGACTAGTAGAGAGTAGGTCATTTAAAACATTCAAAAGGGCAGAATACAGGGTCACGTAGGTGGCTCAGTCAGTTAAGCATCTGCCTTCAGCTCAAGTCATGATGCCAGGGTCCTGGGATCCAGCCCCATGTCAGGCTGTCTGCTCAGCAGGGAGCCTGCTTCTCCCTCTCCCTCTGCCTGCTGCTCTGCCTGCTTGTGCATGCTCGCTCTCTCTGGCTCTCTCTCACTCTCTCTCACTCAAATAAATAAAAATCTTTTTTTTAAAAAAAGGGCAGAAAACACATGAATATTTGGATGAAAATGTCCACTTTTCCCTCTACTTTGTCATGTTTCATAACTTACTTATAACGTTTGGCTCAAGCAAGAGCTTTTGTTGAGACAAACCATAATTTTTATTTTAGGCCAATGTTTCTGAACCTTTGTTTTTCATCATCACTGCCAAAGAAGGCTTTTCAGACTCTTTTATCCTGAATCATTTCCCAGTAAAATTATGACACCACAGATAGACTATGTATTTGTTTATGTGTTATATTCATATAGGCCCTTTATGGATTTTGAGTAAGATTATCTAACCCCCTCCAAGGAACTAACTTTTGCCCCTTTGGAGATGATTTTACCCAATTGAGAATTCATGTTTTATATGGTGGTAAAATAGGAATGCCATATAAGCTGCTGAAAGATGGCAAGATACAGATCCCACTGCATCCCACACTTAGTGAACAGATCAGAAGATAACACAAGATTTAGGCAGGGGCACCTGGGTGGCTCAGTTGTTAAGCATCTGCCTTCAGCACAGGTCATGATCCTGGAGTCCTGGGATCAAGCCCCACATCAGGCTCCCTGCTTGGCAGGAAGCCTGTTTCTCCTTCTCTCACTCCCCCTGCTTGTGTTCACTCTCTAGTTGTGTTTCTCTTTGTCAGATAAATAAATAAAATCTTTTAAAAAAAAAAAAAGGAAGATAGAACATTTAAGCATGATTTCCTACATGTTCTCCTACTATACATACTCATTAAATCACAACATCTGAAGCAAATCAGCCAAAGAAAACATTAAGGGAAAAAAAATCAGGAAATAGAGGTGATCTTGGCAGATGAGCCCCTGAAAATTCTTGGGAGTCATTTTCTGAAAAGAGAGAAGGGAAAATAAAGAAGGTAGAACCTGAGGTTAACACAATATCTTTGGCAGCTTTCTTTACATCAAGATTTTCGGAAGCCAATCTATATGTGGGACATTATATAGGGCTCCTAGAGAAAGAGGATACAGGCCCAGTGATGGAGTCCATTCTGTGACCCATGGGTGAATGGAAATGATATGTCAAGAAAGGAGAACCCATATCTGGAGGAAATTGAGAACAGATAGGGAAATAGAGACTGGGCACATTCAAGATGGATCTTTGCCTTTTTACACTTAATCCTCTGCACCTTTTAATGGTTGGGATACACAGGAGAACAATGGCTCCAGGACAATTTAAATTTTACTTGTTCATACACAAAAACAGCACAAACCCCAGGACACTTACAGGGATATTTCATAATTTATATAAACATATTCTGAAACAAACTTCTGAGTATTAATTAATGTAATAGATGAGAACATGAGTTGGCAGCCTAAAATCGAAAAGAAATTCAAGGCAGGACTGTTTACAGTGGTTGTGGATTTGGCCATCTCTTCTTCCTGTTCTCTCTTCTCTTTAATGACCTCTCCTTTTCTGTCACCTTTGCTGGTGTAGCTCCATTCTTCTGCCCCTTAAATAAGGTAGGTGCCAAGGTCAAGTTTTCTCTTCCTGTCTCTGTGCTCTCTTCTTTGGCAAGCCCTGACTTCTCAGGTTATCAACTATCACATCTAGGCAGATTTTCCCCTAAGACATCTCTCTGGCCTTACAGAATCACCAAACATAATTTCCAACTGCCTACCAGGTATTTTTGTTGTTGTTTCCTTGAATAAGTCTTTTTATTTTCTTATTTTTTTTTATTTTTTCAGTGTTCCAAGATTCATTGTTTATGCCCCACACCCAGTGCTCCCTGCAGCATGCCCTCAGTACCCACCACCAGACTCTCCCATCCCCCCACTCCTTCCCTTCCAAGACCCTCAGTTTGTTTCTGAGTCCAAAGTCTCTTATATTTCCTCTCCCTCCCTGATTTACCCCACTTCCCATTTCCTTTCCTTCTCCTACTGTCCTCTATATTACTCCTTATGCACCACAAGTAAGTGAAACCATGTGATACTTGACTTTTTCTGCTTGGCTTATTTCACTCAGCATAATATCTTCCAATCCAGCCCATGTTGCTACAAAAGTTGTGCCTACCAGATATTTTTATGTGGATTTCCTTTCAACAACCCAAAAAATGAACAAAATAAATATCATCATCATAAAACCTCCTGCTACCCTATTTCTGTTAAATAAGTATCACAGAAATGTATGATAGGCATGCCTCTCAGTCCTCATCAATGTGCTCACCTGTTTATCAAGGCTGTTCATTCTACCTGCCGATGTCACTCCCAGTACTTTCCTACACCCTAGTCAGACTTTGTATGTCCATTGGATGCTCTAATTCCCCTCTCTTGAATACATTCTGTGTGCTTTTTAAAAAAATAATCATCATATTTGGCCATACCACAAAATAACTTAAATAGGTATACATTTCTAACCATTTTCAGTCGATATTGAGGCTCTTTCTACTTTTCTTCCACACTATTGCCCCTCTAAATTCCCATTGCCCCTTGTAAGTACCAGATGGGCCCTACTAATAGCTGTCTATTAGCATGCCATACCTCTTTCCTCAGCACCTTGTCGAAATTATTCCCTCTGCTTAAAATGCCCTTCTCTTTTCTATCAACCTTACCCAACAAAGTCTGACTCCCTGTCAAAAATAAGGTCAAATTCACCTCCATGTCAATAATTTTTCTGACTCTTTCCTCTGGACTTCAGAGCAGATTGTGCCTCTCTCAATGTGCTTTGTCACATTCTACGTTCCATCTTTAATGATAATACAAAATCATAGGATATGAATATATTTGTATGTACTTTCATTCTTGCCTCTTGTGCCCAAAGCAGACATCACTAATCAATTGCAACATTCTTTCTCATCAAACCCAAACAAGGTCTCAGAATCCATCTCAACGCCACATGTCAGGCAGCCATTGCCAATTCATTAAAGTCGATACATGAACACAAGACCTGGGTTATAGTAAATATCCAATAAATGTCAGCTAATATTATTATTATTCTGTAGCATAACACTTGTCATACACACTAGAAAATTATTGAAGACCATTGGTCAAACAACTGTCACTAAAATGTCTTGTCTACATTTCTTCACTTTGTACTTAATGAAGGCAGAAAACTTATATTCCTTTCAAGCCAGAGTTTTCTGTCCTACTGAAGAAAACTATGCTATTTCCCAAAGTAAAACACCAGAACTTCTTTATCTAACACACACATTGATTCATAATCAGTGCTGTCAGTCCCCCGGTTCAGAATGAATGCCAATGTTAACATCACCAGAGAAATGGGAGGAAATTATTTCATCACTGAATCTTCAGGATGCCTGATGTTGTTTAGTGGGCCAGACAACTGTATTGTCATGGAAAAATCTGGGTCCTGTTTGAAGTGAACACAAGCTACAAGTACTGTAACTGTATGGATAGTTTGACTGGGCATTTCCCCAAGAGAACAAGTGAGGGAGGATTGTGTGTATGGAAGCACATGTGAAAACATCTGTTCTTAGAGACACCACCTGTGTGAGTAAACAGATGGTGAGGCTTGCAAGTTCACTCTTCCCTGACTTTATGTACGATGATTGTTGTTCACATGCTGTCTCCTGTCACCCAAAGGTTACAACATCAATGACAATGATGATGACGATGCTCATGCTGAGGACGATGATGGAATGTCACATCTGCATAATCCTCTATCATTTATAAATATGAGGAATGGCTGGCAGAGAGAGAAAAATATATAGATGCAGAGAAGAGGAATAAGGCAGGGACACTAAAAATAACAGAAACTACTAATGGGAGGAAGATTCTAAGGCCCACTGCAAGATTGGGGCCAAAAGCTATGCCCCATTTCTTTAGGGTCTCATTCCAAGTTGGATAGTGAGTCTCAGAAGAGAATGGAGGCCCAAACCATGGACCATTCTGGATTTGATGCAAGAAGTTCTAAAGTCTTGAGTTTTCTAGAATCAATTTTAGACCTTTTATATCATTATTTCTCCTTCCCTGTGATGCTTTCAGGAAATGGGATACTTTGCCTACCTCCAAGATCCCCTAGATCACTCATTCCCCTGCAGCAATTAACGCCAGCTTTGGTCATGTTTGTGTTATTTTGTTAGACTGTTTCTTTGGGGAAGGGAATCAGGTTTTCACGGTGATGACAGAACATTCCAGTGCGGTGTCCTTCACCCTCTTGGGGCATCAGTCACAGGGGTGGAGCAGAAGACCACACTGGCGCCGCATCTGCTCCTTGTCTCCATCTGTGTGGCTTTTATCACTGGGGGAGCCACTGATGACGATTGTGTCCTAGTGGCTGGGCTTGAAGTTGGGCCAATCATACTGCCTTTCTTATTTTCATTGACTTGCAACTTCAGATATTGATTTATTACAGCTCTGATCTTCAGCCCAGAAGTCTAATTATTGTGAAATGCTGACTGTATACTTCCTTCCCTGAAGTCACATAATTCCTTTATCCTGGAGAAAAATATTGTAGAAGTTTTTAATTGAAGCTTTTCTGTCCTAAAAGGGTTTCCCAGGATAACAAACAAAAATAAAGCTTTGGCAAAACAGCTTCTATTCAGATTTCTAAAACCCTGAAGCATTAAGGTCACAGAATTGTCTGTACAGGACTCTTATTTTGAAATCACATTTAAAATATCATTTTAAAAACCACACAACCAACATGACTAAATGCATGATGGTAGGTAACACATGAGAGCAGCATCAGAGGCCAGCTGCTAATCATCAGGAGATGGCAGGACAGTCTGGGCAACTCAGAAAGAGACATGCAGATAAAGCAAATAAGAAACAACAAAACAGATTCTATAAAGGAACTGATAGAAAAATCTTGTAATTTTCATAGAAGACAAGACATTTATTGCTGAGTCATGGGTGCTTGAAGTGGAAAGGGAATTCCAAAAATGTAAGACAAAGCAATGGCAAGAGATGGTACTGCAGGGTTCTTGCAAGAGAACCATATACGTGTGTGTGTGTGTGTGTGTGATTGAAAGATGCTTTCTTTTGCCTTTTTTAAGGAAAAGAGTATGCCAATTACAAATTCATTTTCAAGCTATTTATACTCATAATAGAAGTTTACCAATTGGGCTTTTTAATCTAATGTGTTTTTTCCACTTTCTTATAGTTTTTATTTATTTATTTACTTGAGAGAGACAGCAAGCACGAGAGGGGAAGACCAGGGGAAGAAGCAGACCCTCCACCGAGCAGGGAACCTGCCAACGGACTCAATCCTGGGACTCCAGGATCATGACCTGAACCCAAGGCGGTTGCTCAACCAACGGAACCAAAAGAAAGAGGCGGTTCCACTTTCTTATAAACTGGGATGTTTCAAATCACTACAAAATTATAACACTTAAACATTTTTTGCATCACAAATTTATATTAAATACAGTATTTCCTGAGACCAACATTCTTTTAAAATCATGTGCGTCTTACCATCTCCTTACAGCTCACATTTGGTGCCGGATGACAGGATCACAAAACATATGTCTCTTTGCCGTCACTGTGCTTTCTGGGAATAAAAGTACTTACGGGTGTTTGCATACCTGATTCCAATCCCAGATACTGCATTGCTTTTTTACTGCAGAGACATTTATTACACCGTTCTACTGTTTGTGAGAATAAAAGCAGCGATGTATTTGTGCTCACGAACTCTCACATTTGGAAGAGAGCTTCTAATTCTTTTTAAGTCTAAGAAATATAAGAAAGCATGTTGGTTTTGCATCCTCTGTGCAGTACCTGAGTGTCTGTTCATGCATCTCTCTCTCTCAATGTCTCTGCCATGTCACTGAGAAATTAAGGTAAAGGCAACCTCCTAGATTCTGGAAGGTACTGTAGACAGTCAACAAATTGCTTTATTTTTCCTGGGAGAACATGAGTTCTGGATGAGAAAAATTTATCAGGCTGAGTTCTTGATGCAGATTCAGCTGTGAGAGAGACCTGTTGGTATATGTTAGTGGCTCTCTTTCTTCGTTCCTCAGAGCAAATGTAAGGTATTTGCTTATTCTCTGAGTAACTTCTTATGCCAAGAAAAAATTCCCAGAAAAAAACAGGGGTGATGGACCTCAAAAACATTCTGCTAAGTGAAAGAAGCCAGATGGTAAAGACCACATATTGTATGATCCCACTTATATAAAATGTCCAGAACAGGCAAATCTGTAAAGACAGAGAGTGTATTTGCCAGAGTCTGGGGGTAGGAACAGAGATTTACCATAAATGGACCCAAGGGATCTCTTTGGGGTGATGGAAATATTTTAAAACTGGATTGTGGTGATGGTTGAACAACTCTATAAATTTAGTAAAAGTAGCTGAATTATATACTTAAAACAGATGCATTTCATGGTATGTAAAAAAAAAGAGTGGATATCTAACAGGGTAATTATCACCTTCTAATGTACTAATACTATGTTCAGAAAACAAGCAGTCACTCTGTAACTACACACCTGCATACAAAGAAAATTCAAGGAATTTGCTTAGTTTGTTTTATATTTCAATAAAAGCTACAAACTGAATACAGTCATGTTGTGCTTCAACTGCACAACAACTTTTCCCATAACCCATAGTTCACTCTATTATATTTTAAATCTCTGTTTTTTAAGCAGAGCCTGTAATCTAGGCACTTGGGAGATTCCTGGGGAAATTCCAAGCAAATTTGTTGGAATTACCCATTTTAAACATTACCCAAGAATTACATACCTTTAATCTTTTTAGGCCATTATTGTAACTTTCTAACTAGTTTTAAACTCATGGAAAAGTTGCAAGAATAGTACAAAGAACTCCAAATGCCAATAGCCAGATTCACCAACTGCTTACATTTTCCCCGTTTTCTTTATCCTTCTTTCTCTACGTGTATTTCTTCAATTTTTTAAAATACAAACATACGGCATGTGCATTGGAAAATTAAATGATTCATGTAATTATTTAAGTAAGTGTAATTTCCCTGCCTCCCTAAGGAAAACCGTTATTAATGATTTCTTGAATAGGCTTCATCAAGTGTTTGAGAGAAGCAAATGAAATAATTGTTAAAATACTTGGCAAATTATAAAGTATATTTACAAATGTGAGTTACTATCAAACAAAACAAAACAAAACAAAACAAAAAATCCCAGCCAGTTCGAGTTTCCTCTTGAAGATGAGATGGCAATGACGCTGTACTCTAGCTCTCTTCCTGTGTAGAATGACTTCTTTGAAAGGCAGTGTGGAGGCCTGAGCTAACGGATGAATGGGCTGAACGAGAGAGCCAAGTGGAAAGTCCCAGCTAAGTTGAAGCAATGATCACACTTCTCTGATATGTATCATCTGATATTCAGAGAAAAGCAGAGGCACCTGTGTCCTCACAGATCCAGACAAAGGAAATGAATCAACATTGCTGTGTCTTATAATCGTTTTTCCTGGCCATCCATTTCTAAGCCATTGGCCTCCTATCAATGACCACGTGTATTTGGAATCACAACAGATGAAGCACAGCTGAGCCAATGCTAATAAGAGGCAGCTCATAGAGAGAACCGCTGGCTGCAACTCTGCTGACAATGGACAGAGGGAAGTAAAAACTAACAGGGACTGAAAAGGAACCAAGCTTACAAAGAATATGTTAGAACAACAGCCACCACAAGAAGTGCCCCAACTTCCACATGCGCTTTCCTTCCCGTGCCTGCCCTACCACAGAGTTGCTCACAAGGAACCCTCCTTGGCTCATGGAAGCTCACAGGTCGTGTGCAGATCCCTAGTGGGTATGCAGACTGCAGCAGTGGCTGTAAAAACAAGCAGACCTTTACGTGTGCCTGGGAAGTGGCGAGAAGCAACTCCTCTGAAAGAACAAGGTCTTCCAGACCTCTAAGGAAGTTGTGAATAGACATGTGCACACCCATGCAGGTGTATGATTTGGTTCTTGTCCACACTGTGGCTGTCGTGGAAATTAGCCACACAATCTCAGCATTGGCCTCAGTGGCTGGATGAAGTGGCTGAACAACATTCTAGGCCAGATCAACATTTGCTACAGTCAAGCAAAGATGATCAATCTGATTTTCTTGGCTGTAATTAGACTCAAGAACAGAATTTCTGTCTAAGTCCAACTCAGTCCTCATTGAGTATATTAAACAGACTCTCCATGGTCCTGGGCAGCATCTCAATGCTGAATGAGCCCTGCTAGCTGGACCAGCAATGGGCCTAGGTCATAGTCATAACTTATCTCCCTGGTCATACCAGCCTTTTATGTCCACTAGGCCTTAGTTGAGTTGGGAATGGTTTCCTAAGGAGTGCATACATATAGTTACTCTATTATTTCTCCTAATTCTGTCCAAAATGGTGCAATGGCTAAGAGCATGAACTCTAGAGCCAAACTGTCCAGGTTCAATTGCCAGTTCTTGGGCATGCCAGTGAGCGTTCTGTAAAACAAGGATCACAATGGTATCATTATTATTGTTATTTGCATAATACACTGTTACCTTTAAAGCTTCCTTATTACCCTTTCTCATAAAACACATTTGAAAAATGACATCTAATGGATGAGAAAAGGAAAGAAGATGTATGCTCTTCTTACATCCACTCATGCTTTCTCTGTTCTCCAGATGTCACCTAGTTTGCTTTTTTAAAAAAATGCTATGTGATCATCTCATTTCCTTGATTTTTTTTAGCTTTCTGTGGCTGATATTAGGACTTTTTATGTAGTAAAATCCATTAATCTTTCTATGCTTTGTGCTTTTTATAGCTCATTTAAGAAATCCTCTTCTATCCCTAAGATAGAAACCACTGATTTACATGGGATTGATTTTTAATACAATGTGAGATGGGGCCCATTTTTAATTTTTTTCTATTTGCATATATTTTCCCAGAACCATTTTATTGAGTAGTTCAATTTTTTTATTGATTTGCAAAGCCAGCTCTGTCAAGAATTGGTTTTTCATATTTATGGAGGTCTGATTCTGGGTTGTTTGGTCCATTCCATTCATTTAGTTCTGCCACAATATCCTACTGTCTTTATATCACTTCATAAGTCTTGGCATCTGGTAAAGTGAATCCTTCTATGAAGTTCTGCATAAGGATTATCTTGACTGTATTCCTGGCTATTTTCTCTTTCATATAAATTCAAAAATCAGCTTTGTTAGAACTTTTATTGGAATTGCATTGCAAAAATTGGGCAACAATTCATACATATGTGATGTATGCCCAGAAACATGAACATGGTATGCTTATCCCGTAACATGGTATGATTTTTTTATTATGGGTTGAATTGTGTCCCTCCAAAAACGTGTTTAAGTCTAACCCCCAATACCTTAGGATATGACCTCATTTGAAAATAGGGTCATTAAAGATGGAATTAGTTAAAATGAGATTATACTGGAGTAAGGTAGGCCCTTAAACCAATAGGACTAATGAACATACAAGAAGAGGATGTGAAGATAAAAGAAAAAGAAAGCTCTGTGAAGATGCAGAGAGCAAAGTTAGGTAGCTAAAAGCCAAGGGACCCAAGGATTGCTGGCCACCACCAGAAATGAAGAACAGGCAAGGAAGCATTCTTCACAGAGTCTCAGAAGGAGCATGGCCCTGTTGATTTTGGATTTCTGTCTCCAGAATTGTGAGAGAATAAATTTCTATTAATTGAAGACAACCATTTGTGGTGTTTATTATGGCAGCCCTGGGAAACCAATATAACTCTCCATTTAATAAATATTCTGTACTATATTTCAACAAAGTTGTATAATTTTCTCCATAAAGGATTGTGCATTTTGTATTACATTTATTTCTACATGACTTTTACCTTCTGCTACTGTGTAGAAAAGCAATTGACTCCTGCATGTTAATTACCTACCAAGGAAATTTGTTTAACCCCTTTTTTATTTTAAGAATTTGTTGGTTTTTTGGAAGAGGTTTCTGTGAAGACAGTGATATCACCAAAAATAATAATAGATTTGTTTCTTTTGAAGAAGAAACAAATGATTTCTTTCATGCTTTTCTTTTACTGCAGGGTAGTAGATCTTATCTGGTATTTTCTTGAGGTCAAGATTTTTTTTTAAGATTTTGTTTATTTATTTGAGGGAGAGAGAGAGAGAATGAGAGAGAGAGAACATGATAAGGGAGAGGTAATGGGCGCCTGGGTGGCTCAGTTGGTTAAGCGACTGCCTTCGGCTCAGGTCATGATCCCAGAGACCCGGGATGGAGCCCCATATCAGGCTCCCTGCTCGGCAGGAAGCCTGCTTCTCCCTCTCTCACTCCCCTTGCTTGTGTTCCCTCTCTGGCTGTATTTCTCTCTGTCAAATAAATAAATAAAATCTTTAAAAAAAAAAAAAAGAAGAAGGGAGAGGTCAGAGGGAGAAGCACACTCCTCGCTAAGCAGGGAGCCGGATGTGAGACTCAGTCCTCGGACTCCAGGATCATGACCTGAGACGAAGGCAGTTGCTTAACCAACTTAGCCACCCAGGTGCCCTTGAGGTCAAGATTCTTGATTATTGATTCAATTTTTTAATAATTGTAGAGCAATCAGATTTTCTAATTTTCAAATACATATGTAAAATTATGTATATATTACTGGATATATACAAATATGTGGAATATATATATGTATCATATATATATATACACACTAATGATCATGACTTATTAAAATGTTCAAAGCTGCTCTCTTAACTTGTTTTATTTTATTTACCTATTGATTAGCACTGTGGTGGTAAATTGATAAATTTCTCTTTGTGGTTCTATCAATTTTAATGTTACATATTTTCAATGTATGGTAATTAAGACCATACTATTTAAAATTTAAGCTTTGCCCATGCAGAGTGACTTTAGAAATAGTTCTTGTCTTAAAATATGCTTAGACTCATATTAATATGGCTAATTCAGCTTTTTTTTGTTATCTTTTATCTGTAACCAATTTTTTTGTGTGTGTTGTTCTCAATCATTCTATGCCCTTGTGTTGCTAATGGAACTTTTATAAGAGGCATAGAAATTTAAAAAAAAAAAAAAAGCTTCTGAAAATCTTTGCCTTTTAACTGAAGAGTTTAGTGTATTTACATTAAATGTACTTTCTTATGTCTTTGGGTTTACTTTGTCATAGAACACATTCATCAGATATTTTGTCCATCTCTGAACTAGACTTTCTTTGAAGATTTTAACTTTGCATCCACCCAACTGATCTCAACAGTCCCCATGTTGCTTGCCACCATAATATGTAGTGAAATAAGGTGTGCCGTTTGGGATGATTTGCCACATTCCATTTTCCTCCACCACAACACCCCTCAGTGTTCAGGACAGAGACTCTTCTGTGAACCTGGGACTAGAATTGCTGGCAAGGTGTGGCAGGGCCACATTGGACCCACAGTGTGGATGGAGAAAGCCAGCAAGGAACGAACCTAGAGAGATATCTGGTAGGTTTATATCACCTGTGCAACCTGGCCTACTGATTAAAAACACATTTCTTAATCTTATTTTGCATTTTTTATTTGTCCTTTTTATAAAAGTTACTTTCATGATCGTTGTTGTTTTGTTACTATTATTATCATGACCTGCTTTGCATTTTTTAGGATTTTTTGAGATTGTTTTCTTCCCTTATGTCCTTGTTTTCCTGCATTAGTATAAGTATTATATACTTTCTTGATATTCTTTCGGTGGCTACTCTATTTTAACATGGATATTTCACTTTACAAAAGTCTAAATTTGTCAATACCTGGATAACAAAAGAAACTTGATATGCTTTTATAAATAACACATCCTCTCCTGATTTATATAGAATTGTTACATATTTTAATACTATCTCCAACTGTAATAGTCAGACATCATTTTAACCAATGATTACTTAGATTCATTCGTGTTTAACAGTTTTCCTTACTCAGAACTCCTTCTTGCATCTCTTACCTCTTTTTTGTTCCTACTATACTGAAGGATTTTAATCATAAATGAGTGTTGAAATTTGTTAAATGCTTTTTCTGCATTGAATGCTATGGCCATAAGGTTTTTCTCTTTAGACTCTTAATACAGTGGTTTTCATTTCATTAATTTTTAAGTATTGAACCAGACTTGCATTCCTGGAATAAGTCCTGTTTGGTTAGGGTGTTTTATTCTTCTAATATATTGCTAGGCTCAAATTGCTAATATTTTGTTAAGGATTTTTGCATCTATGTTTCTGAAGGATATCAGCCTATGGTTTTCTTTTTCTATTCTGTCTTTGGCTACTTTTGTTATTAAGATTATGCCAGTAACGGGGCACCTGGATGGCTCAGTTGGTTAAGCGACTTTCTTCGGCTCAGGTCACGATCCCAGAGACCCGGAATCGAGTCGCACATCAGGCTCCCTGCTCGGCAGGAAGCCTGCTTCTCCCTCTCTCACTCCCCCTGCTTGTGTTCCCTCTCTGGCTGTGTCTCTCTCTGTCAAATAAATAAAAAAATCTTAAAAAAAAAAAAAGATTATGCCAGTAACACAAAATAAGTTAGAATATATTCCCTCTTCTATTTTCTGGCAGAAATTAGAAAATTGGTGTTATTTCTTTGATGTTTGGAAGAAACCACCCATAAAACCATCTACTACTGAAGATTTTTTTCTCCAAAAGTTTTTAACTATGAATTCAATTTCTTTAATAGTTATAGGATTATTCAGATTATCTATTTTATTTTGAATAAATTTTAGCATTTTGTGTTTTTGGAACAATTAGTAAATTCCATCTAAGTTATTTATGTGTGTAGTGTTGTTTGTTTTGTTCCTTTGTTTTGTTTTGTTTTGTTCCTTATTATCCTTTCAACATCCAGGGAAACAGTAATATTTAAATGTGAGTATTTTCCTTTTCGCCTGCTCCAGTCAGTCAAGACCAAAACAGAAAGTCTCCCTAATATCTTCCTCTGCTAGGCCAATTTTTTTTCTAGATATCACATAGAAGATGCATCCCTTTAGTGGTTTCTGATTGATGGAGGGCCTCATTCTTTTTGCTTTTGCCTGTTCCATGAACATATGGCTCATTAAAACCCTGGCAAGAGAGCCCCTATGACTAATAAATATACCAAAAGGCTACTCAAGCTCACCTACTCCATGGTTCACACTTTCTTTTTTTTTCTGGTCCCTGAAGAATTGTCTAACTTATTTTTTTCCAGTGCAGCCATGCAATCTTACTTTTTAAATTTTATTTGGTTATAATACTCTAACCAACATTTTAAAGCATGTTGTTCTTCTAAGAAAGATTTTTCCAAAATTCTAAACCACCAAATTTCTAGGAATAATGATGAGATAGCCATTTTTGTTTAGAAAAAAAGGTTAGGTATGAAAATATTAAATGTGATTGAAGAAAAACTGGACAGTGATATAATGAGGAAAATAACTTGACAAGTGTATATTGGAATGTTTTATGATATAGCAACTCTGCTTTTCAATATCTATCCCACATGAAAAAAAAACTGAAATATTTATCAAGAGTGGAAAATATTAAGTAAATTAAGATACATATTTATTGTGGAATATTCCAGATACAATAATAACATGAACAGCTCTTAAGATTTCTTATGATTATTATTTTTTTAAGATTGTATTTATTTGACAAAGAGAGAGACAGGGAGAGAGAGAACACATGCAGAGAAATGTGAGAGGGAGAAGCAGGCTTCCCACAGAGCAGGGAGCCCAATGTGGGGCTTGAACCCGGGCCTCTGGGATCATGACCTGAGCAGAAGGCAGGCGCTTAACCAACTAACCCAAGCACTCCAATTTCTTGTGATTATCAATAGAAACAATGCAAGCAACTGCCTAACACAGATACTATGATCAATAAATCTTAATAAATGCTATGTTTTTAGATGTTCCCTGTTTTCTTCATCTTTTTGATTTACAGAATGGTATTGGGTTTATGTCAAATGACACTCACTGAATCAGTTAATTCTTTTTCTCTTCCTCCATCCATCTCAAAAAAAAAAAAGAAGGAAGGAAAGAAGGGAGGAAGGAAGAAAGAATGAAGGAATAAAAAAACAAAAGAAGAAAGAAAGAAAGAAAGAAAGAAAGAAAGAAAGAAAGAAAGAAAGAAAGATTCACAGACCAATATCTTTGATAGACATGGAAAACTTAGTCAACAGTTCTTAACAACATATTAGCAAAATGAATTCAAGAGCACATTAAGTGTCATTTACTATGATTAGGTGGGATTTATCATGGAATGCAAAGATGGTTCAACATGCAAATCAGTCAATGTGACATGCCACATTAATGGAATGAAAAATAAAAACCATCTGACATCTGATCATATCAATAGATGCCCCAAAAATCACATGATAAAATGCAACAGACTTTCATGATAAAAACTCAACAAACTGGTATAGAGGAGCATACCTCAACACAATAAAGGCCATATATGACAAACCCACAGACAATATCATACTCAATGGTTCAAGGTTGAAAATTTTTCCTTTAGGATGAGGAACAAGACAAGGGTAACTATTCTTAACACCCCTACTCACCATAGTACTGGAAGTTCAAGCCAGAGCAATCAGGCAAGAAAAAGATATAAAAGGCACCCAAATAGATAAGGAAGAAGTAAAGTTGTCTTTGTTTGCAGATGATCATCTTATATAGAAAAAATCCTAAAGACTGCACAAAAAAACTGCTCAGAACTAATCAATGAATTCAATTAAGTTGTAGGATATAAAATCATCATACAGAAAATTATTACATTTCTATATACTAATAAAATACCTGAAAAAGTAAAGAAAGCAGTCCCATTCACAATGCCATCAAAGACAATAAAATACTTAAGAATTAATATTACCAAGGAAAGACCTTTACATTGAAAACTACAAGGCTTTGACAAAATATATTGAAGAAGGAACAAATAGAAAGTCATCCTGTGTTCATAGATCAGAAGAATTAGTACTATTAAAATGTCCATATTATTCAAAGACATCTATAGATTCAATGTAATCCCTATTAAAATTCAAATGATCTTTTCGATAGGAATAAGACAATCATAAAATTTGTATGGAACCAGAAAAAAAAAAAACCCTAATAACCAAAGGAATCCTGAAAAAGAAGAAAAATTTGGAGGAAGCACAAAATCTATAGACACATAGACCAATGGAACAAAACCAAGAGCCCAGAAATAAACCCTTACATATTCTGTCAAGTAATATTTGACAAGGGAGCCAAGAATATTCAATAGGGAAAGAAGAGTGTCTTCAAAACAAATAACTTTGGGAAAACTAGATAACCACAGGCAGAAGAATAAAATTAGCCCATTGTCTTACAGCACTCAAAAAGCAAACTTGAAATGGATTAAAGGCTTAAGTTTATGACCTGAGTCTATGAAACTATTAGAAGAACCATAAGGAAAAGCTCCTTGACATTGGTCTTGGCAGTAATCTCCTAGATCTGATACCAAAAGCAAATAACAAAAGCAAAAATAAATAAGTGAGACTACATCAAACTGAAAAGATACTATACAGGAAAAGAAAAAGAAAAAGAAAAGGCAACCCACCTGTCGCCACCGGGGGCCAGCCTCGGCAGAGATGTGGGTCCGGAACCACGGGATGTCTGGCCGGGAAATAATGACTCAGACGCGGAAATCTGATGCAAGCTGACAGACCCGAGGTCAGTCAGGAGAGACCTATGAAGCAGGCTCAGGCTCACGCTCTGGCTTTTTAGCATTGGCTCTCTAGCTCTAGCTCTCTAGCTCTGGCTTTGGCCCTCTTGCTCTACTTCTCTCTCTTCTTCTGTCTCTCTTTGCTTCTTGCTCTCTCCTCGCATTGCTTCTTTGCTTCCGTCTCTCTTTGCAGGCTCTCTCTGTTTTTTGCTGCTCTCCTTGAAGGCTCTCTTGCTGCCTCTGCCTTTGTCTCTCTTGACTGACAGGGGCCCCAGTCTTTTATTATTTAAAAGTGAGGAAGTTGAGTGGTGCAGTTAAATCTTTAACTGCTTTTGCACCCGCCCTAGAGACAGGATTAGTATTGTTACTGCAGGGTACAGAGTGATGGCTTAAACTCACAGAAGTTGAGACCCATTGAGGCAGAGGGATCAAGGAATACAAATGAGAGATACAGAGATATGATTACCAAGAGGAAACTATACATCTTGAATAAGCACACAAAGGACATACTGCCCCTACCCACAGGGTACACGGCTTTCCAGATTCTAGGTGGGGGAAAGCCCAGAGGGGCTTTCACTCACATTCACAGGTACCTCCACCAAAGTTTTCCGGTGGCTTGGGCATGGCAGGAGGGGCGGATCACGCACCTCCCCGATATCCACCAAATAGGAGAACATATTTGCAAATAATATATCTGAAAGGGGTTAATATCCAAAATAGATGAAGAACTCACATACTCAATAGCTAAATAGCTAAAGAAACAAACTAATGAATTAATGGCAGAAGAACCAAACAGTTTTTCAAAAATAACATACAAATGCTCAACAGGTACATGAAAATGTACTAAACAACACTAATCATCAGGGAAATATAAATCAAATCCACAAAATGAGAAACCACATCCTACCTGTTAGAATGGCTTTTATCAAAAAGACAAGAAATAAATGTTTGTCAAGATGTGGAGAAACGGGAAAATTTGTGCACGGTTGGTGGGGATGTAAACTGGTACAGCCACTATGAAAACAGTATGGAGATTCCACAAAAAATTAAAAATAAAATTACCATATGATTCAATAATCCCACTTCTGGGCATATAACCAAAGGAATTGAAGTCAGGATCACATACAGATATCTACACTCTCATGTTCACTGTAGCATTATTCATAATAGCCAAGATATGGAAACAACCTGAGCATCCAGCAATGGATGGATAAATGGATAAAAAAGACATAGTATAAATATACAATTAAAAATTAATCAGCTATGGGGTGCCTGGGTGGCTCAGTTGGTTAAGTGACTGCCTTCAGCTCAGGTCATGATCCCGGAGACCTGGGATCGAGCCCCACATCAGGATCCCTGCTCAGCGGGAAGCCTGCTTCTCCCTCTCTCACTCTCCCTGCTTGTGTTCCCTCTCTAGCTGTGTTTCTCACTGTCAAATAAATAAAATCTTTAAAAAAAAAAAAAATTGATCAGCTATGAGCAAGAAGAAAATCCTGCCACACCTTAGCGCAGATCCCAGCATGTGGCAAATATCCAAATACCACTGGTGAAACGTAGTATGCCCAAGGTTCCTTTTCAACTAATTACTGGATTCTACAAAGTCTTGGGAGGGGAAGAGAGAGTGGAAGTACAAAGATACACAGGGTGAGAAAAAGCACCATCTGCTTTTAAACAGTACATAATTAATACATATCTGTGGAAAATACTTACAAATGATTTCAAGACAAAATTTCCATGGTGCACCTACAGTGGTCAGTTCCTTATCTTAGTGTATTGCCAACTGCTATAACAAACAAGAACCAATATTTCAATGACTTGCTGCAACAAAAGTTTATTCTTGTAGGTATAATGGGAAATGCAGGTGATCTTGGTGAATAAGCAACTGTCCTGCACTGGGAGAATCAGAGACCAAGGCTCCTTCCAATATTAAATTTCTACCTTCCCTTAAGGCATCAGAATCATTTGCAAGTAAAAGGACTTGAAGGGTCTTGAATGTGGGTTTTATGGGCCAGGCTTAGACACAGCACACATTTGTTTCCATTCCCATTCCATGGAATGCTTTCCTTCTCGTTTTACTGCAAGGGACTCTGGAAGCTGTAGTCTAGCTGGTATACAGATGGGCAGAAAGATGTGTTGTATCCATGTGTACTCTTTCTCCCACACATGGATTACACACCATCTCTTCCACAGCTCCATCTACTAGAACAATCATTTCAAAGATTTTTTTTTAATTCATGGCCAATCAAGTGGCTAATGATATGTTAGTAGATTTTGTGAGTCCAACATGATATTGAGAAAGCTGCCAAAGTCACACTGTTTATTTTCCAAGCAAGGGAGCTCATGGGTCTGTCAGCTAGTACTTGAAGCCAATGACTACACTTAATGATATTTTCAGTTCTACCTTTGAACATTGAAAGGGATGATATCTCAACCAACATCTGAGATGATACATTCCGGTTTTTCAATGACTCTTTGTCTAAAAGGTTCTTTAATACCTAGCCAATGTTTCCCTCTACTTGGCATCAAGCCAAAACATTTTGCTCATGTCTGTCAGTGGGCACAGACTGCCATGCCAATAAAAAGAACAGCAAGATCAAACAAGAAAAAGAACTAATAGCTTTGCATACCTGTCTCCTGCCTTCTCTGTATGAAGAGATTGACACATTCTTGTACCAGGATATCTGAGCTCCATCTAGGGCAACAACATCTTCAGCCTTCTTGGGAAGTCTGTGGCACAACTTGCCACTCACCCAGCATCCCATCAACTCGGGCCTAATAAAGCATTATTTTCTCTACAATAATGATCAATTATATCTTCATTACTAATTTATCAATGTTTTATTAAGATTACTCTATGTCCCTCCTTTGCTCTTTGAAGTCTTTCTTCCCTTCCATTTGATCTTCCATAACAACAATAATACCATTTTTTGTTCTTACAAATGTTTTTCTTTCACTGAGCTACTGAAATTCTTTTAAATTTATTTATTTGACAGAGAGAAACATAGCCAGAGAAGGAACACAAGCAGGGGGAGTGAGAGAGGGAGAAGCAGGCTTCCCACCGAGCAGGGAGCCCGATGTGGGACTCAATCCCAGGTCTCAGGGATCATGACCTGAGCCGAAGGCAGTCACTTAACCAACTGAGCCACCCAGGTGCCCTGAGCTACTGAATTTTTAAATAAAAAGATTACTTTTCTCATCTCCAAATATCTGGTGTTGTATTATCTTTTATTGTTCAAGTTGTCATTTCTTTGTGTCCTTCAGCCCCCTCTTCTCAGAGGTCAGTTGGATCCTTCTCTCTGGGGTTGCCTTGTAACTTCTCTTTATCTGTTTCTGTTTCTCTTTACCCTCAGGGCTCAGGTCAGATTGGTGGGGAAATTGAAGCTATAGTAATTTCAGGAAGGTCCCTGCTGGCAAAGTGACAGGCTTGTAAGAGGCACCAGAAGAAAGGCTCTGTTCCTCCTGGGATGCCTAGCAGAAAGGTGTACCTTTGCCCAGAATCAGTGGAAGGCAGGAAACAAACACACCAGACATCTTCCACTGTTCTGGAGCCTGGCAGGCCCTGAGGGGCATGATGTACATTCTAGGGGTCAGAGGTCTATGAGGACTATCGAGTTTAACCACCCTCACTCAGGCAGACTCCTATAAGGGGTACAAAGGTACACCTGCTCAGCCTTCTTTGGCCCTTTGAAGACTCAAGCTCATACCCTTCCCATTCTGCCCAGTTGCAAACACAGCAACTGCGCTTCTGGGACAGCTGGTAGGTGATCATAAGGAGTTAAACAAGGAGGGTACCAGAAGTGCTTGTTGACAGCTAACTTCCCAGAATCTTCTCTACTAGATGCAATTTTATGAACATTAAAATTCTTTCTGATAAAATTTTGTCATTTACTTATCTCCTTTAAAAAGTGGAATTTGATTGGCATTCAAATCTTTTAGCCAGGACTCTTGAGAACCAAGAGATAATTCTTTTTTTTTTTAAATTATTTTTTTTATTTTTTTTCCAGTGTTCCAAGATTCATTGCCCATTCCCCACACCCAGTGCTCCATGGAATAGGTGTCCCCAGTACCCACCATCAGGCTCTCCCATCTCCCCACCCCTCCCTCCCAGTCCCTCAGTTTGTTTCTGTGTCCAAAGTCTCTCTTGTTTCATTTCGCTCCCTGAATTACCCTACTTCCCATTCCCTTTCCTTCTCCTACTGTCCTCTACATTACCCCTTATGCACCACAAGTAAGGGAAACCATGTGATACTTGACTTTTTCTACTTGACTTATTTCACTCAGCATAATATCTTCCAATCCAGTCCATGTCACTACAAAAGTTGGATATTCATCCTTTCTGATGGAGGCGTAGTATTCCATTGTATATATGTACCATATCTCCTTTATCCATTCATCTGTTGAAGGGCACCTTGGCTCTTTCCACAGTTTGGCGATTGTGGCCATTGCTGCTATGAACATTGGGGTATATCCAAGATCTATAAAGAACTACTCAAACCCAAGAGATAATTCTTTAGTTGACTTAAGAATTTGAGGACAAAGGTCTTTTATTCTGATAGCTTGATTTTGTTTCAGGAATCTATGGGACTTGCAGCTAGTCACTGATATTTCTGCATCTCCACATCTGTCTTCGTGGAGTTGATTGGAGAATGTTAATTTCTTGGCCAGGGCCATTTAGGGGGAAATAGTTATAAGAATTCCAATCGTCATTGTGCACAGGAATCTCATAGGGATCAATAATAAAGAATAATGCCCTCTCATATTTAGTGTGCATTACTATATGCTAATGTTCTTCTAAGAAAGTACTTTCTGCAAATAATACCATCAAATTATCATGACTATCCCAAATCCACCTTGCTGACGCAATAGCAAAGCCAAGAAACAGTTAAGAAAAAAGACAATGTGATACTCTCAATGTTCAAGGATGGTGGTGGGAGTCAGTGCAACCCCACAGCCCTGCTCCTCATGGACCTACCATCCTACCTCCTTTTTGTGCTAGAGCAGAGGATTTCAGACTCTGGAATCACAAAGAACCAGTAGAATGTTGAAACTGATATATTTTGATAATGAACGCAGGTCTGCCAAAATCTTTGTTGCCAAGTATCTTCACTGAAAAATATCTACAATCCATTTGTGCAATCTGTTAATTCCAAAAGAGTTGGAAGGAATGACCTCATAGCTTTAAAAGTGGATAAATATAAACTCTATGAAAATTTCACCAAAATGTGAAAATTCCACCACCAACTGGCATCCCATCACAGAGAAGCTTTGTTTTTGGAAACCAGTTGTTGCAAGGCAAACGAGAGATGTTTGCCTCCAGAAAGAGGAAAAGAGGAGTCAGGAGTGTATTCAAAGCTAGACCCCAGCCCACATGGCATGCTCCTGTCCCCTCTGATTTCAAAGGATCCTGTCTTTTAGGTGTCATCTACTTCCTTCAAGTCTGAAGAAGATAGCAAGAGAAGCAGCCACAGGGCTATAATGGTGACAAATGATCCCAAGGAAGAGTAAACCTCAAAAAAAAATGATCATTCAGTTTTTCCATAGAATGTTCTGTGCTTAACCTCTGGAGCCAGGCTGCTGACTCTGACTTCTAGTTCCACATTTAACTAGTTTAATAACCTTGGGCAATTTTCCCAGCATCTCCAAGCCTCAATTTGCTCAGCAAAATGGGGATAATAACACCTCAAAGAGTTGTGAGGATTTAACAAGATAATACACGTAAATGCCAAAGTAAGTGAGCTTGTTAAATGCAGATCTTATCACTCTCAAGCAACTTCCATGTTCCAGGCATGTGCTAAGTGTTGAGAATAAATAAGATCTTACCAAAAATGGTCATATCCATCCCCTCCCTATTCCTTCATGTTCTTCTGCAGCGTGGCTTTACCATCACACCATCAAAATGTAGACTTGATTTCCCCTCTCCTTGAATATGGGCATCCCTGTATCTTGCTTTGGCTGAAATGTGGCTATGTGTGCTTTCTGGGCTAGGTCTCCAGAGTTAGTGCACCTTCCATTTTCACCCTCTTAGGAGCCAGCTGCCATATAACAAGGCTCCAACTAGATTGTTAAATGGTGATAGACCACTGGAGAGGGAGAGGCTGCTCAGACAAGAACTGACACCACCCCAGCAGACAGGCAGGACCCGGGCCCCAGGCACGTGAGGGAAGCCATGGTGGTTCATCCAGCCCAGTAGAGTTACCGAAGGCAGTACCATGTAGTTGGGGGGCAAGCTGCACCCTGCCCCACCCAAATTCCTGACTCTCAGAATTATAGGTAATTAAGTGGTTGTAGTTTTAAGGCAATACGTTCTGAAGTGGTTGGTAATGTAGGAATAGATAAATGAAGCAATCCTTAATGGAAGCCAGCAGAGACCCATAAACCACTCCCCGGTCATGTGGAAAATACCACGATAGAGGTGCCAGGTCGTTACAACTTACTGTGGGCACACAGAGAGGCAATGACTCACCCTGCCAGGCATGCAGAGTGAAGAAACAGAAGCCCTGGCAAGTGAGAGGCAGATCATCAAGGATGCCTGACTAGGCACAGCCATGTGGAGAATTAAAGAGCCTTGCTGCTCTTCAAGAAGGGCATTCTACATCCCAGGCATGGAGTTGGCAGGTCTGGACAACTCAGAAGAAATGTGTGTCCCTGTGCTGTCTAAATGGACCATTCTAATGGAAGAGACAGACACAAACTTCACTTATTTAAGTCAGGGATGACCTGACATTGTTTTTTCATACATATGTATTTTGTCTTCCCAATAAATGACTGTAAGTTCCTTAAGAGCAGGTGTTCTCTGTACTTTCTTGTATTTTCTACCCTCAAGGTCCAATCTTGCCTGTTTCTTACCCTAGCTCAAGGCTTTGCTTTGGTGAGTGACAGACATTGATGGATTCATAGAATCTCATTTTTGCAGGGTGTGTGGGTGACTCAGTCAGTTAAATGTCTGACTTGGGTTCCGGTCATGATCTCAGGGTCCTGGGTTAAGCCCCAAGTCTAGCTCTGTACTCAATAGTGAATCTGTTTGTCCTTCTCCCTTTCCACTCACCCTTCCCCCCACGATGCTCTCCCCGCTCTCTCTCTCAAATAAATAAATAAATAAAATCCTTTAAAAAATAACATGGGGGTCTGGGAAGGCTCTGGGGGGATAGCTAATAGCTGTATTCTTTTGTGGGTGGGGCAGGAGATATATGAGATTTATCCACTGACCAATCAGCAGTGGTCAGATCTGGGGCTGTCCAGCTTTGAGGGAGTTTGGGGAGGAGTTTAAACAAAGCAACTATAAGTTTTTTGTTGAAGCCAGTCTAAAGACCTTACCACTGACTCCTTGTGCTCTTCCTTTATAGAAATTATCCAAGCACTTAATAGGTATCTTCCCATTAGAAAGAGTACATGGAAACACCTACCTTGACCTCCCCCAGTCTCTCAAAGCCCAGCCTAGTACCTGCCACAGTGTGTGCTTTGTGTGAATGAATGAATGAATGAATGAACAAATTAATCAATGAATTCAAATTACAAGACATGGCCTCAGATGTCAGACATTTATTCATTTCTAATATATCCAGATATTTATACCAGAGCCAAATAGTCAAATTCATGTCAGGAAAGAGGTCCATAAAGAGAATATATATGTGATATGCATATTCTATATATTTTCTATAATAATAATTAACATAAGTTAGAAGATTTCTACATGTCAGGCACTGCTCTAAGTACTGGCATATGTTTATCTCATTTCACACACGGGTTTCTGTAACGATGGTTCTCTTATTAACCTGATTTGCAGATGAGGACATCTGAGGCACAGAGAGATTCAGTAACTTACTCAAGATCACACAGGTAGTGAGTAGCTGAGCCAGGCAACTGTACTCCAGAGAAACTTCCCTTTACATGGTACAGTAATGTTTTTCACGGTGAGATTCCATTAAAGTTAAATACAAAAGCAACAGAAGTTAAATACATTAAAGTTAAATACAAAAGCAACAGAAGGCTCAAGTGACAAGATATGGTCACTCTTCCCCATGAAGTTTTTGGCCCAGTTCCAGCTAGGTTTGTGTTAAAGGATTGTTGTTTGTCTTCTGCAGTCTTCAAGAACAAAAACCATCAATCCCAGAGAGTGCTTATGAATGGGAAGAAGTCCAAGGAAGACAATAGCCATCAACTACCCAGCATAGTATGAAGGGGATCTAATGGTTAAAGCTGTCTGAAGAATGCATCAATCAGGGCCTCTTTACAGAGAAAATACCCTTCCTCTTGAAAGGGCGGGGCCTTCAGGCTAGGCCAAGCAGCCTTTGAGAGGATCCAGCTCTGTTACCAAGAACAGGAGATGTTGTAGGTCATGCCCAACCATAACAAGAACGGCAAGTTCCTTCCCAGCAGTAAAATGCTACAGATTATTTTGGAATTATGCAACCCTAAAAATTCCAGGTAAACCAATTCTAACAGCACATGGAAACATCTCAGCCTGCTTCCCTTTTTTTTTTTCTTTTTTTTTAAAGATTTTATTTTTTTGACAGCAAGAAACACAGCTAGAGAGGGAACACAAGCAGGGAGACAGAGAGGGAGAAGCAGGCTTCCCACAGAGCAGGGAGCCTGAGCCACCCAGGCGCCCCTCAGCCTGCTTCCCAATGATGACCAAGTGCATGGGACAGAAGCTTGTGGTCTTCAAAACAGTTAAACGGAGTCAGGTCTTGATGGGCATCAGGTGTTGTATTAACACCGTAGGTGTGAGACCTACAAATACGACTTGCCTCCAGACCAAACTTTTTAATTAAAGAGAAAGAGCCAGGGGCACCTGGGTGGCTCAGTTGGTTAAGCGACTGCCTTCAGCTCAGGTCATGATCCCGGAGACCCGGGATCGAGTCCCACATTGGGCTCCCTGCTCGGCAGGAAGCGTACGTCTCCCTCTCTCACTCCCCCTGCTTGTGTTCCCTCTCTGGCTGTGTTTCTCTCTGTCAAATAAATAAATGAAATCTTAAAAAAGAGAGAGAGAGAGAAAGAAAGAGTCATAGTTCTTACACTGTGTTGAGTATAAATTTTCTTTTAGGGGCACCTGGGTGGCTCAGTTGGTTGGGCGACTGCCTTCGGCTCAGGTCATGATCCCGGGGGCCCAGGATCGAGTCCCACATCGGACTTCCTGCTCGGTGGGAAGCCTGCTTCTCCCTCTCTCACTCCCCCTGCTTGTGTGCCCTCTCTCGCTGTGTTCCTCTCTGTCAAATAAATAAATAAAATCTTTTAAAAAAATTTTCTGTTAATGTTCTGGCACATGCCAACATCTCGCCAGCTCTTATAGCATAACTGCCCAGGAATAACAAGAAGGAGAAGTTGCCATTACAAAACAGAAAGTTTGTGTATTGACAAATGCCAAAAAACTCTGATAAGATGCATTCTTCAAAGTCTTGGCTTGATTGTTTAGTCCTCTTCCCATATTAGTGAGGCACATGACAAAGCACCATGTTGCTTAAGTGAAAACAAAATTTAAAAATAAATATCTGTGCTGAGGTTTCTAGTCTCTACCCAAGGGCAAAGGAAACTGTAGACCCCCAGGAGGGAAGACACAGGGAAAGTCTCTGTAGGGTTTAAGTTAAGCCCATTTTCCACTTCTCCTCCCACGTTCCCTGTCTTGTGTCCTTTCTGCTTGGTACCCACCTGGTTTTGTTCCATTTGGAAGTCAGTGCTAAGAGCTTAAAACACAGTGATACCCTTGTGTGTTCAGCTTTGCTACATAACAAAGACAGAGAGAGAGAACGCAAAGCCCTCATTGGAAGCTCCCTGGTTCAGTTTAGTGCAGTTTCTCCTGGTAGGCAATGTTAATAAATCTGTGACTTTTGTCCTTCTGTCTGAACACCTTTCTGGCACACCCACCCTTTCTAGTATTGAGCCTCAACTCTGAAAGCAGACTCATCTTCAGGAAGGCTCTGGCTCCATCAACTATTATCTGCATGACCATGGGCATTCGTTAACCTATTGTCCCCTTTACTCCCTCTTCTGTAAAATGAGGATGATTAATAGTAACCAGTCATAGAGTCATTGTAGGGAATTAAATGGGGTAATGGGGGCAAAGAAAATTGGTGTAGATATAACTAAGAAACTCCAATGTTAACCATGGGTAATGTTATTGTTTTTACTGATCACCTTTACCTCACCATTCAAATCAGTGAGGATCTGTTAGCCAGTACTTTCACCAGTCCAGAAGTTCATTGACCTTACTGTGTAAACTAGTGATGTATTTTCATTTTTGACTTTATATCTCTAATTATGACATGGATAGTTGTTTCTCTAGATTTCATTCATTGAACACACATTTATTGAGAAGATACAGTGTACTAAGTACAATAATGTCTTTCTAGTACATGGTTGGTGGTGGAGGGATGCTCACAAAATGTCTGAGAGGTGAATGAATGACTAAATGAATAAATGACTCTCCCACAGATGCCCCTCCCGGATATAGTTGCAAAAGCAGAGAAGAGAGGTCTATCTATCCCTTCATCCCAACTCCTTCCAGACCTGGATGCTCTCTACTCCAGCCCAGTGCTGTAGAATCCCCTGGCTTCAGCTCTTCTCCTGTTTCCTTGCCTGGCTTCCAACCAAGAATTTCTGACAAAGAAGCAGTCATTAGAACATACACTTTTTGTATTATATAGTCAGGGGTTATAAAGAATGCTCAAAAAAGAAGGCACCTCACATGCATATGGAAAGTATCTTCACCCTTCTGAGCCTAATTTTATTCTTATTTTACCCCATATAATAGGGCCATCTCCCAAACTTTAAGTATCAAGTGAAAAAATAATACTTTGTACAGAGTTGGCCCACACCATGATCAGTACATAGCATTAGTGATTTTGTGCTTTGATAAGCTCTTGGAATAATCAAACTATACGTCCATTTTTATGTATATGGAGTGGAAAATAATTGATTTTTGCCTGACTTCCAATATGCATCCTCCCCTGTTTTGGTGATTTGAGTCATGCCCCGCCCTCTGGAAATATGACTTGGGAGGAGCCCTACCCTTGCCCCCAGCCTCTAAAGTAGAGCAAATATCACAAACCTGGCCCCTCAGGACATCCAACACACAGATCCACAGAGGTGGATAAGGGAGGTACCTGACTCAAGGTGGTCTAATCAGAATGAATCCCAGGACTGGAGTAGGTGATTTCAGGAAGAAGCATTATCTTCTTTTACATTTAATATGGACCAGGAGAGTACAATCTTGGACCTACGGAGGCCACAAGATGGCAGCTGGAAATGAAGCAAATACAGGAACAGACAGAACTGAGCCATGGGAAAAGATTGCCTTGATGATTTCATTTGAGCCCCAGAATCAACCCATGCTTGAAGCCAGACTTGCTCTGGATTTTTCAACTCTGCAAGTAAATAAATTCCCCTGTCCTTGTCTAAGCTTGTCAAGGCTGAGTTTTTATTTATAACCCTAGGAGCCCTGTGTTATTCACAGATCTTGTCACAGTGACTAAAGTTTCACATTACTTATTCCTTTGCATTAATGTAGAAAATAAAGCTGTGAAACTGCAAGTGTGCTCTCAGTCATCAGCCTAAGAATCCTTCGATAACTAGCATCTTCTCTTTTTCTTAAGATTTTATTTATTTATTTGACAGAGAGAGAAAGCCAGCACAAGCAGGGGGAGAAGCAGAGGGAGAGGGAGAAGCAGACTCTACGCCAAGCAGGGAGCCCAAAGTGGGGCTCGATCCTAGGACTCAAGGATCATGACCTGAGCCGAAGGCTTAACCAGCTGAGCCACCCAGGCGCCCCCATAATTATCAATTTCACTTACTCAGCAATACTCACAGTTAGACTGTAAGCACCCCAAGGATAGAACCCAAAATCACACTGAAGAAAAACAGAGAAGTCCACCATGAAATTTCATAGTCTATAGAACTCCTTTTATGTGATTTGTCTTGGAGTTCTGTAGAGAACAATAACCAAGACATTGGAAGGTGGTGGAAACTTCCTGAATGTATGGGTCTTGCAATGAGCTACATTTCTTTTGTTTGGCAAGTCTTTGGCTTCTAACAATTTCCAGAAACATCATGAACCATAGAAGGAGAATCAGAATTCTCTTCTTTGGATTTAGTTACCTCTGCTGGCTTGTCTGTGAGCCAGCAATGTCTGTATCCGAAGTCGTCCAGTCAGGTGGACCTTTATGAACCCGTGAGCCTGAGATTCTTTGACTCCCTCAACCAATGCTATTTATGTAGTACCAACTGTGTTCCAGTTGCTGCACTAGTTACTGGGCACTGTATATTCAAAGATGAATGAGCACATTTCCTTCAGCCAAAGAGCTTAAAGTCCATGAGTAATGCAGACAATCCCTCCCCTCCCACTCTGCCCATAACTGTAATGGGTATGACTGATGCCATTACAGAGATGGCTAAGAGATAGAGGCAGGAACTCAGGCTGAGGTGATTTTTGAACAGGCATGAGCCAAGCAAATGGGGAGGGAGTGGTATGCCGAAGAGGGAACCATATTGGCAAAGGAAGAGTGGTATGAGAAACTCTGGGACATTTAGTGACCCTGATTTGGAAAACTGAGCTTGAGTGCAAGACTGGGAAACAGTTTAAGAAGAAGCAAACCTATCTCATCATGAAGGGCTCCTTCTTCCAAGTCAAGGACAGTGTTTGACTGAAGAAGCCTTTGGTGGCTCCCCATTTGCTGCATAATAAAATCTAGAACTCTGGGGTCCTTGAATCAAGACCAGTTAGACATGTTTTGCTTTTTCACATTCTCATAGCAAAGAGAACAAAATACATTGTAAGTGCAGGGTTTGAAGGCACACACACAAACACACACGTCACCGACGTGGCATTTTTGTTCAAATCAGCCACCTCTCTACTTCCCTGGTAACCCCGGCCTGGAGGGTCAGAGGAGCCCCAGATATCCCCATGGGCGACCCGCGCTCACTCCCTCCCAACAAGCCATGGGGCGTCCCGCGCTCACCCCCCCCACTCACCCCCTCCCAACAAGCCGTGGGGCATCCTGCGCTCACCCCACCCCCAACAAGCCATACTCAGTTTACAATCATTTCTCATTGGGTATGAAGTCATTTTTAAAGTGCCTGCTTTTCATTAGAACAGTAACGTGCTAGTCCCCGCGGGGGGCGGGCGGGGGTGCACATGAGGCAGAGGTAAGACAGCCTTTCCTTTAGACTGTGGCATTTTCTTTTACTGCTTCTCCTCCTGAGCTTTGGCATTGCTGAGTCTTTTGTTCAGAAAAGTATGCCTAAATCTCAGGCTCCGTGGTATTTGTTTGTTGTTGCCTTGTTTGTGTATTTGTGTTTGTTTTGATAGGCATCTTTTCATAAAATGGGCCAGCTCCAAAAACATTGGCTCTTTTCCCACATGAATATCTGTCATGGGTCAAATGTGTCCCAGGTGTGGCTCCTTCAACATTCAGTTTACACGTGCTTCTCATTACACGATCCCCAAGGGCTGTGAAAACATTTTCTTGAGCCTCCCCTAAACATCCACAGCTAAGAACTGGTAAACACCAATTGAAAAAGCACCATTTATTTGAAGTGTATCATGGGCTGTCCCGGACTCCACGCTGCTTCCCTGGCCTCCTATGCAGCACACTCACATCTCTCCCTACGCCATCCCATTCCTTGGGTCTCTCAACATTTCCTCAGCGCTGCCCTGGATTTTCTGACGCCGAGCTACACAGAAGCACCATAAGCACTAGAGACCTGAACAGGACAGAGAAGCCCTCAGACTTTCTGATGCCCACATCATAATTCTACTTTCTAGATCATGCTTCAATTTGTGCAACTGGGTGCTTATTTAGACTTTCAAAATACAATTGCTTGATAATTCTTTAGCTCAGAACCATCCATAGAAAAGAAGTAGGAGGACCATTAAGGGAAAAGAAGCTTGTAGCAAAAGTACTGGGCAAACATTCAGAAAGAGCATTTGTAAAGGTACACTTGGTATGACTTTGGGAAAGTTACTTTTCCTCTCCATGACTCACTTTCCTATTTGTAAAATTTGGGATCAGACCAGGTGGTCCCTAAGCTACTGAAATACTTTACTTGTATTGAAATAAATACTAGTTCAATCACTGGTATGCTGAAATATTGTTAATCCATTATACTGAATATGGGTCATTTAAAAAGCAAAATTGTAAGGGCACCAGGGGGGCCCAGTTAGTTAAGCATCTGATTCTTGATTTTGACTCAGGTTATGATCTCATGGTCATAAGATCAAGCTCCACCCGGGGCGCCATGTTCAACACGGAGTCGGCCTGAGATTCTCTCTCTGCCCCTCCCCCAGCACGTGTGCACTCTCTCTCTCTAAAATAAATAAAGGGATAAATAAAATATTTTTTTAAAAAACAAAGTAAAATTGTAAATTTCCTTTGATAAGTAGCATAGTCTTTTTTGTGAAGCAGATAACAAGAAACCAAAATCTCACATTTGTCCTCAATAAAAATAATAACCTTGAGTGTGGAAATGAAGGAGAAAAGCTTTAATCATGTATGACACATGGAATAGGGATGGAGGTTTTTTTCTCTCTTATAAGGAATTGAGTATGAAAAGTATTCTTATAAAAGGCACACTTGACTCCAGAGGTTTGAAATCATCTTCAGCAGCAAGAAGCGGCAGACACAAAGACGAAGAGCAAAGTCCCCATAGGTCATCCAAGGCCTGGCTGAGCTCCATCGTGCCCCAAACTGTCTTCTGAAAATTTCAAGAAAGCCTCCTTGGAGAGCCTTTGCACTTGGGGATCCCGGGTCTGACCTGGGCAGCGGGATCCTTGGTGATCGAACCCTTCAACCTCCTTCCCTGGTCAAGCTCCTCTGCAGAGAGAGAAAAAGGAAGGAAAGCATAGCTCACTATGGATACCCAGTTACGGGTGCTTATACCTGATTTTAATTTGGGTCCTCCGAGAGGACTGACTTTGTAGGTGATGCCAGAGGAGGTGACACAGATAAAGCGAGGCAGCTTGTTGGACAGCAATAAGATTGTAGACAAGCAGCTCCCAGGCCCAGGATGCCACATGGGGGCCAAAGAGCCGTGGGTAAGATCCAGGATTCAAAGAATTTAGCCTTGGCTTCAGGATCCGGTCCCAAAAAAAGACTGGATTGCCAACTCTAAGACACTCTCTACTTTCCACTGGCTGAGGGGGTGGGGCCAGCTGAAGGGAAGCTTCCCTAGTCAGGACGGGCCAGAACCCAGTAGTGGCATCAGACTATAAAGCCAAGAGGGCCTAAAGAAAGAAAAGTCCACTTCATCCCTCCACCTTTCCCCAAATTTGGAAATTTAACTTGCTAACCTGTTTTGTTGTTCTACTCTTATCAGGGAACCTGGGCTCCCATTTAGTGGCCTGAGCTTAAGCCCCACCTTTCCCAGGCTCATCACACATTACAGAGCCATGGGAAAGCCACTGCATCTTTGTGGACCCTTGGGATATAGCCCTGCCTCCAGCTCCCAGCCAACACCTTAGCAAAAAACTCTGGGATCCAGACAGGATAGAAATATGCTGACAAAATGTCAAAGCCAGGTGTACTTTCTTGTTGTTAAGCCATTTTTTGAACTTTTTTGACATCTCCAGAAGAGATGTAAACCTACCTCATAAACAGTTTCCGTTAGGTATTTCCAAATAAGTGCAGTTTTGGGCCATCCCATGTACATCCCACACTTCTAGGAAGCCCTTGACCATTAATCCATTCCAAGGCAATTATTCAAGATGCAACCACAAACCTGACAAATAAAAAGTTGGAGTCCTTAGATCCACATCCAAGTTCTAACACATCCTGGACCTCTGGATTGTCACACCAGTTTTTCCTGTTTGGGGATTCATGTCTTTTAGAGACTCTAGATCTGCCTGCTTCAGTCATCTCAGACAGGGAAGCACTAAAAGTCCAGAATGTTTCACAACACATCCACATTCTGCGACTTCAAATTCCCTGAAAATAAAAGAATACCAACATAGAGTTAAAAAGATAGAAACTGCAGTCAAATACTCTTACCAAACAAATTAATGTGTGTGTGTTTTTTTTAAAGATTTTATTTACTTATTTGACAGAGAGAAACACAGCCAGAGAAGGAACATGAGCAGGGGGAGTGAGAAAGGTAGAAGCAGGCTTCCCACCGAGCAGGCAGCCCGATGCGGGGCTCGATCCCAGACCTCCGGGATCATGACCTGAGCCGAAGGCAGTTGCTTAACCAACTGAGCCACCCAGGTGCCCCCATATTAATGTTTTTTAAATGCAAAAAGTATGATGTGATGTCCTTGGATTACTCACAACATAGAAGATTCGTTACAAATTTTAGCTTGTAGAGAGCCAGGCCTGGGAATGGGATGCACAGTTTTAAGTTACTCTTGTTCAACTTTTTAGACTATAGGTAATTTCATTTGGATATGAACTCAAAGCTTCAAACTGGAGGCCCTTTGTGAAAAGGCGTCCTGGTTGGAGCGACCTCCATGAACCCCACCTGAAGGCATGTTCTGTATCTTTGGAGCTCGCCTCTCCAAAACCACACCCTACCTCTGCTTGTCAAACAACCCTGGTTTTGCACCCTGTGAGGGTACAGGTGCTAAGACAAAATCCAGTCCCATCAGTAGAATTACCTAGCAGGAACAACAATACAAAACATATTCAGTTTGATTTCCAGATACATTCCTGTCCCTCTCATGCTGGCCATGATTAGATTTCTGACTTATGTTTTTTACAAAACAGTGGGGATCTTTTGTGGGGATGGAATGATGGATGGATGAGGAAGGAGATAAGAAAAGTCTAGGTAATGAATGTCACTCTGACTTCTGAACAGCCAGGAGGGAGGAAAGTGCCCCAGCTTTTCTCTGATCTTTCTGGGCCACCTGCTGGAGGCATCCTGAAAGATAAAGCTGTGCAAATGTCAATGAAGAGGTTGAACCAAAACAACGCCAACTCTGCCACCCTCTGTCCAGCCTCCAGCTACCAGCACCTGAAGATCAGAATGGATGACTGGGGTTTGCAGGCTTCCCAGCACGGATTCCTATGTGGATGAAATTCCTCCCTTTGTAAGTCTTTGTAAGTAAGGGTCCCTTCCCGCCCCCTTCCAAAGATGAAAGAAAGAAATAAAAAAAAACCCAAAAAACCCTGATACTCATTTTTCCAGCCCTCTCAGCTGCTGGGACATGGTCACATGACTTAAATATGGTCAGTGGCACCCACCCTGCACTCTAAATGTTGAGGGAGTGCCATGCAGGCTAAGGCCCAAGTGTAAGTCACTCACAGAGGCTTCAGGGATGTGGGCAGTGGCTCCAGAACTGGAGTATAGGCAACGCCAGAGGACACAACTCACAGAGGCCATGGCTGTGATGAGATTGCGATGCTTCTTTCTCTCTTCCTGGGGGGCCTAGTTTTTCAGGCTTCCTATCAATTGTGTGATTACCCAACACCCTTCACATAAATCTTTCTTCTGCTTAAGTTAGAGAGAGTCCACTTCTGTACAAATAAAACATAAATAAGTTGAAAGAGGTTGATTTTCCAACTCTCTTTGGTGAACTCGAGTGGCCCACATGTCTTGCTGGAGGGTTGGAAATGTGAACAGGAATGGCTGTGTGTCACCTCTTGGAAGAAGTTTCTAGAACCAGCCTGTAGTCAGCTCTCTTTTGCTCCTGTGATTCAGCCAACCTGTTCTGTAAAGGTCCAGAAAGTAAAGTTTTGGATCATTATGGGCCATACTGCCCCTCTGGCAAATACTCGATTCTGTTGGTATAATGCAAAAGCAGCCATAAGTAATATCTATATTTCATAGCTATGAATATAAGCATATCTATGGTTCAATGAAATATATTTATATTTACAGGAGCAGATGGCAGACTGGATTTGGCCCATGATCTAGAATTTTCTAACCCTCGGAGAGAGGAAGCTTTGCCAGCCTCAGTCCTAGAATAAGGAGGTGAGGAGCAAGAACACAGCAACTCACGACAGACACCTAGCATGCGTGAGAAACACGACTCTGGTTTTGTAAGTCACTTAACTTTGGGGCTCATTTGTTACCACAACATAACTCAGCGTACCCTGACTGATACAGGATAATAACCGCTAAGCAACTAAACAAAAGTTGATTTTTACATGATTTGATGAAGTTAGAGCTACAGAATGAGGCAAAAACTTGTTTCCGTCGCAAAGCCAAAGAGCCTTTACTTCGTTGACTTGACCCTAAATCCACTGCGGGTGCCCACACCCCCATTGCCTTTATCATCACGGGCAATAGTATAGTGCTGTGCGATGAATGGGCGACGGGACCAGAAGCCCAGAGAACCGGGCTTCAGATCGGTGTTTGACTAAAGCACTCACATCTCGCTCTGGATCTCAGTGCCCTCCATGAGAAACAAAGGACTGACGCAGACGTCCCTACTGACCCAGAGGCATCTTCTTCAAGCTCTAGCATTCAAGGGCTCTCCCAACAGCAGTGTTTACTGGATGACTGACAACGACAGGAGGTGCCAACATGACCACAGGTAACAAAAAGCTCCTTTTGAAATAGATCCTGTGTGTTGGCACATGCACGCTGAGCTCCTGGGAATGGGGGTCATTTTGCAGACCCACAGGAAGCAGCACAATGGAGCGAGCAGAACAAAGCGCGGGGATGGAATGTGAGTTCTGTGCCCACACTTCTCGGCCTCCCTACTGAGAACTTAACACTGCAGTTTACTCACTCTTGGCCTTGGGGATAAATTCCTTCATGCTCCTTGGTTGTTTCCAAAGTATGTTCTCATCTCAGATTCAGCAGAAATATAAAAAAGTCAAGATCGAAAGCAGAAAACCTGGGCCCTTTATTTCTTTCTTTACTTTCAGGCCCACACCCCGGGGTGAGGACCTTCTCAGGGCTCACAGCACACGTGCTATACCGGGCCTGGCCCGCGTCTGGTGCCGGCAAGGTCCTAGCCTGTGAAACCGCAATTTAATCCCCACGCCAGAGGCTTAATCCCTGAACTCTGAATCAATCCTTGGCAGAGAGAGGGCTCTCGGCCCACTTGTAAATTTCCATCCTCCAAACCACCCCAGGCCAGTCGCTAGCTCAACAGACTCAGGGATCCAGGGTGAGAGACATTCAGGCGGGAGAGGAGGGGAGGGAGGGGCCCCGTCAAAGCCCTCTCCTGATCTAAAGCTCTTTGCTAGTAACCTGCCTTAACGTCTGAGATCACCTCAACTGCTCATTCCTTTATCTGTGGCAGAGGTCTATGGCTCACAGAGCAGATCAACTCATCATCTGATTCTGCAAATAAAGTTTTATTGGAACACAGCCATGCACGTTCCTTCCTGTATTATCTATGATGGTTTTCCTGCTACAACGGCTGAGTTCAGTTGTTACAACTGAGACTATGTTAAAATATTTACTAACTGGCCCTTTGCAGGAAAAGTTGGCTGGGCCCTGGTCTGGTATTTTCTACCAAAAGCAGTTTGGTATTACATGAACCCATCAACAACTCTGGAAATATTGTGAGGATATTTTTCAAGATAACTAATTGGGAGGGAGACCCAAAAGATTATGGGACAAGTTGAGTGTGTGTGTGTGTGTGTGTGTGTACACACGCGTGCGCATGTGGGGAGGGCAGTTAGTGTGCATGAATTAGGGATAGAGTCTAAGGGAAAAAAAATTTTTAAAGCCTCAAATATGGAATAGGTTTGAGCAAAGCATTTTCCGGGAGGACTCTGATGAGGTAGCAAATGGACGGCAAGAGAACTCTGGGCCTGGGAAGGAATATGAGAATTATTATTATGAATCCTATGCTGAGAGCAGGCGGTGTTCTGACGCACACAGTCTTGTAGCCGGCTCTCCAAAACCACGTGACTTTGACGTGGCCGGGCCTGCGTCCCCACACGGCTCACCCGGGGTCGCCGGGCGAAGGGGACGAGAATTCCTTTCTTCTGCTTCTGGGCCTGCTGTTCCTCATCAGGGACACTGAAGACTGACCTCAAGATCTGCCCGCGGCTGAACACGCGCCAGGACCAGATGTGCTCTTTGGCAGAGGAAGGAAACGCCGGACAGCCCGAGTGGGGACACCGCTGCCACCCGGCCACCAGGGCAGAGGAGAGCACAACAGGCGGGAGCCGGCCTCACACGCGTCCCCGGCTTTCTGGCGCTCCCAGCACCACACCAAGCCTCTGCCTGCTGCCTCCACGTCCTTTCTTTCTGACTTTGACCCAATACTCAGATTTAAAGTGATAATAATCTCAAACATTGGGTACCTGATGGTTACATACAGTATTTGTGTGAATTCTAACAATCCTATGGAACTATTGTTACATCCTGTGTATATATAAGAATACCAAGGCACTGAGGCTCAGAGAATGTAAGTAATATGGCTGAGGTCACACCGGGGATACGCGCTGGAAACAGCACCCAAGTCGGCTCCTCACCGTGGCACACCAGCTCCGCGGGGCTAACTGAGGCACTAAGGTGGGCATCCAGGGGAAACTCGGAGAACCGCCAGACGCAGGAAAAGGAGAGAACATGCATGTCCCCCGCCATGTCCCGGCATTGACAGGGATGCCCCTGTCGCCGTAACTTGGGAAAACCTGCAGCTGAAGCAGTGAGCAGAAGGACAAGGAAAAGAGTCTATCTTTCTCCCCTGAACCTCCAAATTTTCTTCATTTCCCTTTCTTCACAAAATCTGTCTCCACTTACTAATCAACAGCATTTCGGTTAACAGAACTCTTTAGTACATTTGAGCCGGGCTATTTTTAAAAAGATTTATATTCAGTAAGTTTGTAAAAGTCAGAGAACCATGATTATGCTGGGGGGAGTGAGGAATTTACAAAAAAAAAAAAAAGAGAGAAAGAGAGAGAGAGAGATTTGAATGTCAAAACCAAATAATACTACACAACTTTTTAAAACAAACTATGATGTTCTTTCTGCCCTGATTTACAGAACCTAATGCTACCATTTATGTGTTGTGACAAAGAAAAAAAAAGATGATTCTGAAAAATCTTTCCTTGTTTTGAGGCCTAAGTAATTGATTAAATTTCTTACAAATTAATTTTAAAATTTGACCTTCAAAATCTCAATCTTTTGAATTTTCCATGACACTTTGATATTTTATCTCTGGCTGTAATTACTTAGAAGACATTTTTTTCTCCTATAGGAAAAGGTCTCTCTCTTCAGCAGCCTGGAAAGAAAGTGTGAAACCCACCTCTCGCTGCCATGGGCACATCTGGTGAGGCCTGGAGAGAAAACCCAATCCGCAGAGGCCATGCTGGCTCTGAATGCCAGCCAGCCGAGCTGAGAGGACAGAAAGGAGGGGAAGCAGCCACATGACTCTTTGCACTTGCTGGGAACCCAGTGCCTTCTTTCTCCACACTACTCGAACAGAAGGGGGATCTCAAGCAATCAGAAAAGAATGAGACTAGGAAAACTTTCATCTGTCTCTTAACCTTATTTTTCTAAGTATATTTGCAATGTGATATCCTGGCTAGGGACTCGAATAGTTTTCTCGTGTGTGTGTGTGTGTGTGTGTGTGTGTGTGTGTGTCTCCTCACCACAGACTCTCTCCTCTTTTGACTCCGTAGACCTGCTGTGCCCCATTATCTCTGGCCTTTATGGCTCAGAAGGTCAGAAACACTGTTCCCTGGATGAGACCCAGGGGAGGAAGGAAGCTGAAACAGAAATGTTTTCTCAGCGAATGACCTGATTACACACAGAGTGACCGTTTCTAAGCCATCCCATAACTACCCTCATTCAGTGCTGGAGCAAGTCCACAAAGGCAGCAGAGGCCTCCTCCAGCGGCTGTTCCTGGCTAAGCAAAAACTGCCACTATGGGGGTAGGGTAGGAAGGGGAGGGGGCATGTAATTGACGAAGTTGGTCCTTATGGGTGATGTGGGCATCAGTGGCATGGAGAGTTCAGGGGGAGAGACACACCCTCACACTGACCAACGGGTTCCTCTCATGGTTATGGCAAACATGGATTCTGCATCCTCCATCGGGGTTTGAATCTTGGGGTGACTGGAGACACTTTGCTTTTTATGTCCCTATGCCTCAGGATCCTAGTCTGTAAAATGGGCAACTGTGCAGATTGATGAAATGAAGGAGGGCCCAGAGTATAACAGCAGTTACCATCATTATTGTCTGCCTTTCTGTGAGGCCCACAAAACCCATACTGCTTCCCCTGCTTCCAGAACATTCTATTTCTCAGACAGACCAAGTTCTTCACCCTCTCAGAACACCTGCACCTGATCTTCCTGCTGCCCAGAACACGGGTTCCGCAGCTCACGGCATGTCTGCTCCCTTCTCGTTCCTCCCCACCTGGTGGGAATATGATCTCCTAGAGAATCCTTGAGAGCACCCACGCTAAAGCACCAGCCCACTCCCAACCACAAACGCACTCGATAGCATCCTCCTAAAGATTTGCTACTTATGTATTATTACTTGTCACTACCTGAAATTACCTCATTCACTTTTTTTAACTCATTATGCTCAGCCCCTCCCACTTGGTGTAATCAACCGGTCCCAGGTCAGGAAGGTGGCCTAATTCATTCCAGCATTAGTAAAGTGCCCAACACATAGCAGAAGCCCAAGAAACCTGTGTGAATTGAAGGAAGGAAGGAATTAGTGTTTTTCTCTTACAATTACAAATAAGTCATCCTATCCCACCACAAGAGACCCCTGAGTTCTCTCATTTCCAATCTACAAAGCAGAAAAATGAAAGTCGAAGTTCATAGTGTCATAGTTTTCTTTGGAGCTAGAAGGAGTTTTGCGGGAAGAATGACCCAGGCCACTCCCCCTACCCTCTGAGAGAGCAGAATTAAGAACCTTGGACTAAGAGATCACTGTCAAGGTCAACAGCTGGCGTACAGTGGAGACAAGTTCTATCAGACAATGAGTTATCTGAAAGTGTTATGTGAACTATAAAGCAATATTCTGACCTAAGGTATTTACATTATTCTTATATGTTTGTGATTATTTTCTCTCACCAGGAATCCAGAACATACTAGGCTTCATTAAGGACCTGGTCATTTGGGGTGCCTGGGTGGCTCAGTTGTTAAGTGTCTGCCTTCAGCTTGGGTCATGATCCCAGAGTCCCGGGATGGAGCCCCCTGCTTCTCCCTCTCCTACTCCCCCTGCTTGTGTTCCCTCTCTTGCTATCTCTCTCTGTGTCAAATAAATAAATAAAATAAAATAAATTTTCAAAAAAGGACCTGGTATTTATGTAAAAGTCCTGTGTTGTTTGAACTAAAATATTACCCCCCCAAGTTGCTAATCAATTCAAATTGTGTAAATATATTACATATGTTTAATTTGTTTCAAATAAACCCCATTTTACCACCACTTCAGACATTTCCACCGCTTGCCACAGGTGGTCTGTGAGACCAAAGAGAAAGTAACATGTAAAGATAAAATCAGCTATGGACAAAATCACTGGATACCCAGAGGCAACATGGGCATAAAGGAAATCAGGATTGCTGAGAAGAACCAGAAAATAACACAAAAAGGGATATATCCCCATTTTGAGTCTCCAGTTTTGTTACTAGGAACCCTATGTGGTCAGCCAGGTTGACAGCAGTCCTCACTCATACAGAATATTTCAAATGGGCACATGGAGAGAAGTTGATCCCTATTCATTCTGAGACCCAAATGCCATACATGCAGATTAAAAAAAAAAAAAAAAAAAAAAGTTACCTTGAACAAATTTTAACCTGATGTGAAAGTTGGCACTATTTCCCGTCATTTCAGTCTAGCATGGACTCAAGAAATGCCTCATACTTTGCAATGGAATTTCAGACATTATCTTGTTCAAACTCAATAGCAGCTCAGAGAACTATTATTCTGGTTTTACACAAAATATCTATAATTTATAAGAGTGAGTTTGGGGTGTGCTTTAGTGCCAGAGCTAAATGGGAATAAAAGGTCGACGAAGTAAGCTGACTTTGAGTTTCCTAGCTGACGTTGAAGAAATGGAGTTTAAATTTCGGTCTCTTAGTACAATTCTCTTTCTGCAGGTGTGTCTATCTACAGACATGTGTGTCGTTCACACATAAAATGCCGCGTAATACATTCATGAATGAAATGCCCTTCTGTGCTGCGTGTTGGTCCTAGACCTTCTATTGTTGGTGCTGCTTTGGGGTGGAGGGGAAGACAGAAGGAAAGGAGAATGCCCTCAGACCAATGTATACTTTTTTGCAAAATGTACACCCAATGCAAATTACACAGGAAAGTTAGCTGAGGGGCATAATTTGTTACACAAATAAACAAACACTATTCGGTTCCGTCTGTGGTTATAATGCAGTTATAATGAAAATCTAAAAACAACTGTAATGCTCCTAACCATGAAATTATAAGGCAAGAAAGTGGATTTAGATAACTATAAGAGCCTTAATTGTATGTTTGTAAACTCACAGACAAAGCTTTTCCCCAATTTAGCTCCAACTCAAACGGCACATTTAAGGCACAATTTTTATTTCACCCTTCTTCTGCCATATGGGTCTAAGACCCCAGGGATTAGAAACCCCATCCTTCCAAAAGGGAGGGAGTCAGGACTGGAGGGTAGGAGGAGAGAGGCAGGATTTATTAAAGGCTTTCCACGCCCTCTCCCATGCCCGGCAGCACAGGGTGATGCGGCAGCTTCCGTTTCCGGGGTCAGGCGTCAGATGCATGACCCAGGAAGCAGTTGTCCGTATCCACTGCTCCTGTCAGTTTCGCTCCGCTTCTCTCTGCGGAATGTGGAAAGAGCAGCCCCGCGCCTTGTTCCTCCTTCCAGCTGCTAATGCCCATCAGTCCTGGGCCCGGGAGCGAGGACACCGCCAGGACAGGTTCGAGGACCTGCCCACAGAGGGTCAAGGACTGCAGACTCACACGAGCGAGGCGGGCACAGGCCCCTGGGGCTGCGGAGACACGGAGGCCGGAAGCTGGGAGAAGAGAGGATGTCAGACGTGCTGTTTCAGGGAAGGAAGAATTCTTTAGCTCTTCAGAGGCAACGTTTGAGCACAGATTTCAAGGACAAGAACGGAGCGAACCAAATCTAGCATAAGAACATTGCAGAGGGAGGAAACGCCAACATGGAAACGGAAGCAAAATCCTAAATGAAGGTTGCACAGCTCTTGTGAATATACCAAAAGTCATTAAATTGCATAATTTAAATGCATGCATCACATGATATTTGAATTGTATCTCAATAAGGCTGCTAAATAATAAACAATACATTTTTCAGGTGTCTACTTTCACAAACTCTGTCCACATTCTTTTAGGACAACATAGGGGCAATCACGTGATGGGCCAGTCAAGGGTCTTCTCCTTAAGTCTTTCCCTAGTCCTCTCATTATCCTGCCCCTCAGGGCCTTCTTAAGCTACTGGTTAATCAATGAATAAATCCCAGTAAGGCCGTCACACCTACAGGTACGATCGTGCACTGTTGAACCCCTCCCCCTCCTCTCTTCCCACAAGATTAGTGTTTAGACAAAGCCCTTTAATGGCTTAACCCAGCTGTCACCATTCTTGGCCACAGGGCCTAATCTGGAAGAGACTTAGGACACACTTAAAAGTCGGAACTGTTAAATAACCTTCTGTGGGTTTGTTTTTTTTTAATTTCAACTCCTAGAAACCCACATGCTACAATTAAGAGTGTGTGTTCTACAGGTAGCGATTTTTAAGCGCCCCAGTAGGCCAAGAGGACAGAAATGTTTAATTCAGGGCAACTCTTCTATAACCCTGCACCAAACTGTATAGGTAACTATCCACCTTTTCTTGTCAGGCATGCCTCTGCCAAAGGAGGAGGGGACAAGCATAAAGAGAAACTCTCAAAGAATTTTTCTCTTACTATTTAGCCATACTTCCTGTGTTCACAGTCAGACTGCAGGAATGCCCAGATATGTGCAGAATACCCTCCTGTGTTAGAGGAATAAAGGACATAGACACTGAAAACTCCAGAAAATAAAAACGTCGTTGGCCAGTCTTGTTAAGGACTCATTTTAATACTAATAGCGTTGACTTACAAACATTGTCCGCAAGACCCAGCCTCCAGGGAAGCTGTCCTCCAAGGACTCTTGGGAGCCATGCTGATGGAGGACCCATAACTTGGCATATGTGTCAACTCAAACCAAACAATGCTAATCTCTTAAGTTTCTGGATATCTTCTCTCTCTGATGTGCTAACCACAGAGCAAATTTTCTCTGCTTTCAGTCTGTAGACCAGTTTCAAGTTGTTGAAGCCCAGGTTTGCTGTCAGGGAAAAGCAGATTATTTCAAGGTGAGAAAAAAAAAGTACCAAATGGCAAGAGCAAGTTTGTACAGCTCAGCTCACATAAAATATGAATATGGACAAGGTTAGTAAGCCTCCAGGGGAATACTGAGAGGTGAGCTTACCACGGAAAAATGCAGGCCCCAGCTTGAAACATCTATGAAACTAATTGAAACAAAAAAGTACAGGTTTCTCTGAACATACCAGGAAGACTCAGAATCAGACAACTGGTGTGCATCAGGACTCACATGGGCTGTGGTGAATCTGGACAGCTGATGGACTGGCACCTTGTTTCTTTGGTTACAAGTTAAATGCGGGAGGGAGGGAATTAGTATGTCAAAATACAGATGAGATTTCAGGAAGAGCCAAGCATCGGTCTTGTTTTGGTGCCATTGTTTTTGTTTTCGTTGTTTAAATCATAGTTTCTCAGCACGAATTGAAAAAACTAGTAACTAATTGCAATTCATGTTACAACATATTCTCACCCAGGTCCATGGATGTGAGGCAAAGCTACGCAGCCAGTTTTTCTCAGGGGACAGACAAGGCCAAGCCCTCCCCATGACCAAGCAAAGAATAACTGTGTGTCCCAAATGAAGGTAGGAGCTACACGAGGCTATGTTTTGCCCTCTTTCCTTGCAGAAGAAGGAAGTCAGAAGCAAGAGTTGTCTAAATTGTACCACATAAAGAAAAAGAAGATAATTAAGAAAAAGAGCCATCAAAGATTGATATCCAGAGAGTCCAAAGAAAGATGTAATTGATTTTTTAAATTTCCCTTCTCCTACTTCTTCTTTACTATGAGGCTCCCATTGATCCCCTCATTATGAGAGCTCAATGTTCAAGCTGCCAAAATGGTGTTTGGTTCTTGTCAGCCTTTTCCTTCTGTATATCCTGTAACCAAGGGAACCAATATGTTCACAAGCACCAAGAAGCTAATCATGGGGACTCTTTGGTCAACAACACATGACAAACATGGGATTTATTTTGCTGCGAAGCTTTTCTCCACCCAAACTCTGTTCCCAGATATTGCACCTTAAATATAATAACTCTGGGAACTCTTGGAGAGATCCTATTAGACCAGTGCTTGTCAACCTTTGTTTAACTAGAGTCATCATGTAAAGTCTAAGCCAAGATACTTGAAAAGCAAAAGAAAGGGGTGTTATACATATTCATTCCTAAACAGTAAGTGTAAGGGGGGACAGAAGTGAGAAAAGTGACCATGCAGGCATCCTCTATTTAATTCAGACCTATATAATATTTTCTTTCTCAGGGCACCTGGGTGGCTCGGTCGGTCAAGGGTCTACCTTCAGCTCAGGCCATGATTTCAGGGTCCTGGAATTGAGCCCCATACCAGGCTCTCTACTCAGCAGAGAGTCTGCTTCTTCTCCCTTGGCCTCTCTCTTCTCTGTCCAACCTATGAGTGCATGTTCTCTCTTAAATAAATCAACTAAAATCTTAAAACATATATATAGTTTCTTTTTCTTTTTCTGTTTTGTATTTATTCATGATTTCCCATCAGTCTGGGAGATCTCCCAGCCCACCAGGCTAAGAAGAGTCTAGCCTCACTTTTGTATAGTTTATATTGTGGAAAAATTATTATATTGAGTATACTTGTCACCCTGCAAGCATTCCTCCAGCGATACCAATATTTCTCCCATGAAGGATATCTGTGCCTGATGAACTGGTTCAACTGGAAATCACATTGAAAACTGGCAGCAATGCCATCTGAGCTCCAGCAGGCCCCCCTCCCAGCTGCAGTGGAGAAAGGGGGGGTCAGGTGGTGACCCTGAACCTGTCAGCAAGAGATGTTCTAGGAATAAAAGGTCACTTTGTGGTGCGGAGTTGAAGGGGCAACTTCATTCCAAATACAGGGTCTGAGTCAGGTCCAGAAGAAAAGAAAATATCTGGAAGATTCAATAAGTTCACTGTCATGGACTAGCCATTAGACAAATCCTATAGTCAATGTCCTCGGTCTGATTACTAAACCAGCCAACCAAGCCCAGCAGAAATGTCATCAAGGATGTCCTACATAATGTGGGAGGCAACTGCACTTCAACTGCTTGGTCACTTGGGAGAAAGTGAACTTTGAAAGGCAGACCTGAAGGGCATTTATGTGACAAGACAGAAATATCATTTCCAAAGTGCAGCCTTGAGACAAAGGGTCAAAATCCACCGGTCCTTCAGACTGGTCTTGACCAAAACTGTCACTGATGGGGTAGCAAGTCATGGAACTGCTCAGTTTTGCTGTTGTTGTACCCTAGAATGGCATTGTCCTTGACAGAGTTCCCTTTGGCAAAGAAAAAAAAATGCTTTATGCATTGATATGTTCAAACAGTTTAATAATACAGGTCACCCCACTGCATAGCTCTTTGACAGGAAGCACCTGTTATTGTTCATTTGACTGAAAGCAATCAGCAGGGGTTGCAGAGTTTGGTGTCTCCACAGGACACAAGATGGAAGCTCTAAGTCACTGAGTTTGGGGTGCCAGAAGAAACCTTGTAAACAGCACCTAGACCAGCCATTCTCTCTAATTACAGCATTGCCAAATAGATGAACAGCCAAAGTTTGTGCTGCTATTCTAGAAGCAGCAGCTTTCAGGGCTGGTAGGTTAACCGGGGCTAGGTAAGAATTTCTACCTGAACATAATTTCTGGAACTTACTTGATTGTATGAAATTATTCATGATGATCAGGGAGGAAGAAGAAAATAAATTAAAAGAGGTAAGACATTTGGGACTTCAGGGAGTTCCAGAAATTTGAGAGATGATAGCTGGTAGTATGAGGGAAAAAAAAGTATTTTCTGTCCTAAACATAACACCAAGGCCCATGGGAAACTCAAGATTGCTCTTGATGTGCATTTGGAAAATCTCAGTGAAAAGCCTCATCCTCATTTCTTAGGTATTGGAAAGGCAGCGAGGCTGATGGCCTAGAAGCTTCGTTCTGTTGTCAATGCCCACATGCTTCTGAAATGTACAAGAGATCAAGTTTGGCTAATGTTGTCTATTTATTTACTTATTTTGGAGCAGCATGGTGCTGTTCTTTTGTCTAAAGCAAGTAAATGGATAAGAATGTGTCATTTCCACTAACTGGACATCTCCATCCCCCTCCATTCCTGACTTATGAATGGTGTCAGGAAGGAGAAACACTTCTTACCACAATGTTCGGTGACCAAAGCTGGATGCTTCTGTTTCATCATGCCTCCCCAGCAACCAGTCTGCATGGGATAAAGTCAACAGGAGACTTGGGCTCATGTGTACCTTTGTCCCCAAAGGGCCACATTAATAACCTTTTGAAGGGCATTTACATTTCTGTTCTGGGGGAGAATTTTTTACTCTCTCAAGCCTTGCAGTCTATTTGAACAAGAAATCGTTTTACACTCCTGAATAACACATTCCTCTCCAACTATTTCTACATAACTTCCAGGATGTGAAAACCACTCGAGACCTCCAACATGGCTGCTTTCTTTCCTCTCATAAACAATCTCAGCAGTAATCATGCCAGTGTGGTCACTCTGAAGCTTTATGTTGCTTAAGCTTTTACCCTTGGTCTTTTGTTCCACCAGAAACTAACTATGACATTACCCCCAGTCTGGAGAGCAGGAAGGCTATCTTCTATTGACCTCTTGCCCGTAGCCTTTTCCTCTGTTGGCCATAAATATAGGATGTCAATATGATGGAGCCAGGCTCAGTATAGCAAGCTCCATGGTGGCCCCCAAAATATCAGGTCCTAATCCCTGGAACCTGTAATTTTCACTGTACATGGAAAAAGGTCTTCGCAGATGTGATTAGGTTCAAGATCGTGAGATGAGGCAATTATCCTGGATTATTGGGGTGGGCCTTAAATGCAATCACCTGCATCCTTATAAGAGGGAGTTACAGTGAAATTTGGCACAGACAGAGAAGAGGGCACTATGGCCACCGAGACACAGTGGGGTGATGCCACCACAAGCCAAAGAATCGTGGAAGTCACCAGGAGCTGGAAGAGGCAAGAAAGAGATACTCTGCTGGAACCTGGAGAAGGATCGTCCCATTCCCCCGCTAAGCTGATACTCTGATTTCAGTTTACTCAACTGATTTTGGACATCTGGTCCTCAGAACAATTGTTCTGGAAGCCACAGGAGACAACTACAGCGGGTTACCTGGATCAGACTTTTGGCACCTGCCGCTTTCTGCAATCCCATATCAGCACCCTAATTTCTGTGACACTTTTGAGGAAGAGCTGACTTTTTTCGGTCCTGCATAGACTCAGGGAACTTGGTTTCTCCTGTGCCACTCTGATCTGTTAAACACAAATGAAGAAACAAAAACCAGAAAGAGATATTTAAACATGAATTTCTAAGCTCAACTGTTGGTTCCCAATGAAGCTCCCCCTCCACTGAGCTCATTTGTTTCATCTAAGCTAAAATGCCATAAGAAATGTCTTCAAGGGGCGCCTGCGTGGCTCAGTTGGTTGAGCGACTGCCTTCAGCTCAGGTCATGATCCCAGAGACCCAGGATCGAGTCCCACATCGGGCTCCCTGCTCGGCGGGAAGCCTGCTTCTCCCTCTCTCACTCCCCCTGCTTGTGTTCCTTCTCTGGCTGTGTTTCTGTCAAATAAATAAAATCTTTAAAAAAAAAAAAAGAAAAGAAAAGAAAAAGAAATGTCTTGAAGCCACTTGATGGTCATAATGCTTTTGGTTTAGCACTGTCGACTTGGCCATGTAATTTTCCTGGATTTCAATTTCTCCATCTAAAACTGGGGATTATAAAGTGCCTATCTCATTCAAATGAGAAAGAAACTTCCCTGACAGTAGAATAGATCTGAAATTCATCAGTAAAATATTTTCCACCACAGTAAGTGTTCCCGTCTAATTCTTTCTTCAATGCCTATGGTCTTGACTAAATCTGATGGCTTCAGTGCACTGGGATTTTTCTCCCAGAACAATGCTGCAAAAACGGGGGAGAGGTTGAGGAATCTCCTAAGAGATCCAATGTAAAAGAACTTTAATTAAAACCAGCTCAGGAAGCGTTATTTCAAATTAGGTTATAACATGAGTCCCAAAGGGATTTTCAACTGAATCATGAAAAACTATGTTTTAAACCTTAACCAATAAGACTCAATTATGGAAATATATATATAAATCTTAAATAAGAAATGTCTTACTGAGTTTGAAATCTTGAGGAAACCAAGGGGAAAGAGAATTCTCTCTCCTTTTTTTTTTTTTGACTTTGCATTCCTTGCAACTCTGTAAAGTAAATGGCAAAAGATTTCTAATGCTATTTCATGGTCTTAAATATGCTTTAGAGCTTCAGGGTGTCATAACCCAGATTGAAAAAAAAGTAGCACTTTCTGGAATCTAAATTAAATTGATTGCTGTCCAAGATTTTTGCATTAGGAGATGGTGGGAAGGAAAAAAAAAAAGACCATTAATAATTTTCTGCCGGTATTTGGAGTCTCCTACACACCCAAGAGTGAAAAGTGCTTTGGAAACAGGCAGCATGACCTCAGTGAGCACAGCTGTGCCCCCATCCTTACCTAGAGGATGAAATGGTGGGGTAAGGGGCTTTGACCCCAGGATGAGGTGGCCTGCATACTAGGATGATGTGGTTGCTAACCCCATGCACAGCTCCTCTTCAGGCTTCTACTTTGCTACCTGGAAGATGGGAGAGTTGAATCAGATGATCTAGAAAGTTCCTTCTAACTCATACTCTTCAGGCTTCTGCTTTGCTGCCTGGAAGATGGCAGCGGTGAATCAGATGATCTAGAAAGTTCCTTCAAGCTCACACTCTCCATGACTGCATGGAGGCCAAGGAAAATTGGGGGTATCCATTTATAGAGTCAGCACACATGGACAAGCATCTAACGAGCTGGTAAGGTGACTGGCTTTGCTCTAGGTAAGACACAAAACCCAAAAAGGGGAGGAAAATCTCACCTCCTCAGAGGGATCTTCCCTGAATGGAACTGGTGTCAGGGGGCGCCCCAGCTCCCACCCACCCGCACTGTCAGATGCGTCTTGGCTGACTTCTTTCTTATTTTATTGTACTTAATCGCCACCAGAAATCACCTTTCTCTTCATCTATGTGTTAGCTGATTATCTGTCCTCACTCACCAGACTACAATCCTGTCAGAGCAGGGAGCGAGGTGCCCCCCCAGCCCCCGTTGGAGTGATGGCAGGGATCCACTCTGACCTCCTGCACATCTGTTCTCTACACTGAAACAGGACTGCTCTTCTTGAAATGCAAACTTAGTCATATTATTCCCTGGGGCAGAGCCCATCAGCAACTCTGAGGAGGAGTACTAAATCTCTCATCCTGGCCTCCAACCTGGTCCCTATTTCTCCACTGCCCCCTCACGCTCAGAAACCCTACATTCACTTCTTCCCATGCGCAGTGCTCATTCGTCCATGGGGCTTTTGCACAGGTCATTCCCTGTGTGGGGAATGGGAACATGCTCCTCTAGAGGAACCCACACACCCCACGCCCAGCCATTGCCCCGGGAACCGCCTCTCACCTTTCATGCACTAGCTCATGAGTCTCCCTCCAGAGCACTCCTGCACCCACGCAGGCCCAGGCGTACACAGCCTGGCTTAGGGGAGGGGGACCCTGCTTTATCTGCCCTGGAAAGACCCAGCTCTCCTCCAGGGCCCCCATCTCAGTTTGCAGATGTCCGCTCATGCATGTGATCATCGGCTTCATGCTGCTCACCCTCACCTTGTTCTAAGCGGAGAGAGCAGGGGACCCGGCTTTGGCTCACCCTGGAGTCCTCAGAGCAGAGCGTGAGGCCTGATGCATGGCCGCCACGCCATCAGTATTTGCAGGATGAACGAATGAATGAGCGAGCGGACGAACAGATGAATGAACACCAGCTTCATATTTGGATAAAGCCGGAACTTCTGAAAGGTCTACAGTATTCTGAGAAATTGTTTTTAAAACCCAAGTGTCACCAGTAAGGAGAGATGACTTCCTTTCAAAAGCGATCTCAACCTACAAAGCTGTGCACCTTTGGGCGGATGAATCCTGACAGTGACCAGCGAGGAAGGCCTTCCCGGAGATAGAATCCCTCAGGACAAGCCAACCTCCCTGCTGTCCTCTTTATGCTCACTCATTCCAACCAGAACGTTTTAATTTGGGGCAAATAATGAACCTCAAGAGGAAAAGGGAAAAGGTGGGGGGTGGTCATGGGGCCATGGAATTTGAGTGTCTGGTTACCACTTAGGGCCTAAAAGAAACAACTAAGGAACTGACAGTTGCAACTGCTCTTTGTTCTGTTTTTAAAAAGAAAATTCCATAAAACACAGTTGTGGGGCTGGAAACAAAACACATTTTCTGTGCTACAGAGCATCTCCCGGAAGTAATTGCCAAAACCACGGACCGCCCAGAAGGGCAGGACAACTTCCGCTATTAGGAGAGAAAAGAGGAGCCCCTGGATGGTCAGGAGCCCTGGGTCCTGGGATGGAGCCCCTAGTCGGGGTCCCTGCCCAGCGGGGAGTGTGCTTCTCTCTCTCCCTTTGTCCCTCCCCTCCCCCCGCTCCCACTCCGGCTCTCAAATAAATAAATAAAAATCTTAAGAAAAAAACAGACAGAGAAAAGACTGACTATGAGATCTTGATTGAGAAGCTGGAGAAAAAAGTATTTTCCTCAACAGAGAGATAAGGATCACAAATGCTGATCCCCAGGATGCACAAATATTTAGGAGATAATCTTTGTACTAACCAGGAAACGCAAGGCACAAGGCGGGGAATTACCCAAAGAGCCCTTGAGGCCAAAAGCTAGGTAACTGATAACAAAGAAAGGAAGGGGGTAGAGAGAGGGTGAGGGGCAATCATGTGGACAATGGAGGGAGTGAAAGGGCAGAAGCTTATCCCAGGAGAGCTGAGCAGGAGCGGGAGACCCGAAGGATGCTGCGGAGAGGAGAGAAAGACGTAAATACAACTGGATAATCTGAGCACCATCGCTCCACCCAGGAGAAAGCATCCACACATCATAGAGAAATGTGAGATATTAGAAACCAGTAGAATGGATCTGACCCAGATCTTATCCTGACTCACGTTCCAGTTCAGAGCCAAAAACTGAACAAATAAACGTGAAATACTGCTCAGCTGTTTCTTTCCCAGGTGTGCCCCTCCCGTGCCCACAGTGGAGGCAAACACCTGGCTGGAATTCTGACCTGGCATCACTGAGGCATCCAGCTCACCCCACTGGCCCCCATGTGAAAGAGGGGTGTCTCCTGGCCTTCTGAGATCATGGGGTCCTTCACATCTGCGCAGTAGAAGTGTGTGGGAAAGCGGGCTGTCATGGATAGGAGAGCGCTCTTCCATCAACCAGCCGTGTGACCTACAGCCGGTGGCCCAACTCAGCCAGATTCAGTCTATTCATTTGGAAAAAAAAAAAAGGAAAAGCTATGGAAAATAACTGTTGTGGTTGAGGGAGGTCCAATAATGTCCTGGAGGTTATACAGTCAAGACTCAAGTCCTGCCCATGCAGGAGACCCTGCTTTTTCCACCATGGCACACTATGGCACACTGCTCCCCAGGGAAATAACATTGTTCTGTGTTCATGAAGGACAGCTCTTAACATTCAGGACTAAAGGGAACAGCCAAGCTGCCAACGTGCCAGCACCAGGGAACAGGGCAGCAAATGGGAGCTACTCTCATGCTTGCTCTTCATAAATGCAAGTCCTTTAAGCCCTGGGTCTTGCTGAATGGGGGGGTGGGCAGTGGAGATTACTAACTTCTCACAAGATAAATTTTCTGTACTTTTTCCAAAGTCTATCTTCTAAATATTTGTTTCCTGACATGACCCACAAGCAATATATATTGAACAACCTCACAGTTGCTGACCCTTTGAGAATTCACACAGTTGACCGTGTTCAAGAGGTACTGAGGAAGACTGAGGGGCTGGCTCGGGTGACATGCACTTCTTCTTGCTGTGACTAATGCGCTGGCTTCAAAGATTTTCAGGTTCTTGGTCTCACATCTGTGGGACATATGAAGCTGGGGGGGATGAGACCCATTTCTTGTCAGTTTTTAGGGTTTCTGTACAGCAAAACTCATTCTGCTTCCTGGGGATGTGCAGCTCTTTCCCGAGGGCATTTCCAAGTTTTGCTGCGGCTTCCCAAGACTGACTGCGTCCGCCACACCCGTCCCCGGTCCTTATATTTGGCGTGGATGGTTATCACCAAGCCTCACCACGCCACCGGGATTCCAGTTTGGTTTCTTAGCTGAAACCTTGTGACAAAGCTCTGAATCCCAGTCTTCCCCAGTTAGTGCCAAGGGGCGATGTAGTGGACAGCATCATTCCCCTGACGTTCCCGCCTGAAGCCATAACCCCATGTGGGGCAAACTCAGAGTCAAAGAACTGAACACCTGAAGTGGTGTCGCCACACGGTAGATGCTCAGCAAACATCTGCTGAGTGAAAGGATGAAAAGCAAGATGAAAACACAGGATAATACCCTCCAGGGTAGTGGGTGCTTCACTGGGTGTCTTCCATATGTTATTTTACAGTTTCTTCGCTTTTACACTGAAGCCTTCCTCATTTTCTACCTCAGAAAACTGAGACTGAGAAAGTTACAGTCACAGGCTGTTGTACAGTAGAGTCAAGATTCAGGCCCACGTCTGCTGAGGTGTCGAAGCCCTTACTCTTTCCACGGAGATCGGTGCTCCTCCCCTGCTACCAAGCGTCAGGTAACAGAGGATTCACTTGCACATAATGACAACTAAACCAAAGCAAAGGGATTTTTCCCCAAGCTAAATTAAAATGGAAAGGGAGCTGATTTTTTTAATCTAGGCCTCCTCAATGCTATATAGGATTTATAGAGAAATAGCAGAAGCCCTATCCTCAGATTTAAACTTAGAATTTCACTAAAACTCTTATGCATAAAAAAAGGAAAAATATATTTTCATGCCCAACATTCATTTTTCTGTTTTATCTCTAAGTAAAGCAATCTGAAAATTGATAATTTTGTCAGGAATTGAGTTTTACTATAATATAACAGAAAACACAGGTAGCAGTGACTTAAAAGAAGTTAGAGATGAGAAACAGATGGCTGGCATGGAATTTCTACAACATCATCAAGATGTAGGCCCTCTGTCCTTAGCACGTAGTTTCCAGTCTTACAGAGTCATTGTGTCTCCAAGATGGCTGCTGGAGCACCAACAATTACAGTGGGCATTCCAGGCAGAAGAAAGCTGGAAGGGCCAAGAGCAAAAGGGTATATGTCAGTTGGGAAATCCCCTATAAAATTCCTTTTCTAGAAGTCCTATCCAGTGATTTCTGTTGATGTCTCTTTGACTAGAACTATATCACAAGCAGGACAGGTGAGAAAATGAACATTGTCAACACAACAAAATGTGATTCTCTTGGTAAGAAAAAGGAGACAATATTAGGTAAGCAACTACCAGGTCTGACACAAACCCTGAAGCATCATTTAAACATCTGGCATTTAATGAGTGTCTTTTAGTTCCATGAAATCAGATGCTCAGAAGGGCTGAGCAGTGTGTAGAAGGCAGAATCCTCACTTCTGTGGAATATAAGATAGGCCTGCCAGAGCCCTTAGCTTCACATGTTGGCTAATACAGAGGTTAAAAGTTATCCAGTTTATTTTTTTTTAAAGATTTTATTTGTTTATTTGACAGAGACAGTTAGAGAGGGAAGAGAAGCAGCGAGAGTGAGAGGGGGAGAAGCAGGCTTCCCGCGGAGCAGGGAGCCCGATGTGGGACTCCATCCCGGGACTCTGGGATCATGACCTGAGCCGAAGGCAGTCGCTTAAGGACTGAGCCACCCAGGTGCCCTAGTTACCCAGCTTATTTAAAAAAATCAATCTAAATTAAAAGAAAGCATAATTTCACCAAGAATATCAGTGAGCCAGGGTACCTGGGTGGCTCAGTTGGGGGTGCATCTACCTTTGGCTTGGGTCATGATCCCAGGGTATTGGGATAGAGCCCCACGTTGGGCTCCCTGCTCAGCGGGGAGCCTGCTTCTCCCTGTGCCCACCCTCTCCCACTCCTGCTTTCTCTCTCTCTATCAAATAAATAAATAAAATCTTAAAAAAAAAAAAAAGAATATCAGGGAGCCATCAAATAACCTTGGTTTCAACATTTCTGAAGTATTGATCTATGAGATTTATATTTTCATTTTATATTCCCCAATAAACCTTAAAGGGAGATGTGCCTGAGTTTACCACTGAAGGGAAAGTACCCCTACCTCAGGAAGACATTAACACAGTTAAGAAAACCAGATTCCAGGGATACCTGGGTGGCTCAGTCAGTTAAGCATCTGCCTTCGGTTCAGGTCATGATCCCAGGGTCCAGTGATCGAGTCCCATATTGGGCTCCTCGCTCCGGTGAAGTCTGCTTCTCCCTCTGCCTGCCACTCCCCCTGCTTGTGTGCACACTCTCAAGTAAATAAATAAATGAATCTTTAAAAAAAGAAAGAAAAGAAAGAAAGAGAGAAAGAAAGAAAGAAAGAAAGGAAGGAAGGAAGGAAGAAAGAAAGAAAGAAAGAAAGAAAGAAAGAAAGAAAGAAAGAAAGAAAGAAAGAGAGACCAGATTCCCTCCTCGCCTCCCACAGAAAGCATCTCAGGAATCCACCAGGAATGTGCCTGCGTCCAAAGGAAGAGGGGCTCAGGACTGAGCAATTACGTGATTGGCAAGAACCCTGAGGAGCCGGCATTCGAATCAGTCTTAGAGGCGCTCAAGGCCGGTGCCTCTCGACCCAGCTTCCTCGCCCCAGAGTGAAGGAGCAGGAGAAGGCGCGGGTAACATAGACCACGGGCGCAGCCTGGTCAGCAGGGCGGGGTGCGGTGTCCAGGACTTCCATCAGGGGGCTCCCTCCTACGCCCCCTGAGGCACCCCTCTCCCAGGGACGCTGCTGGGGAATTGTTCGGAGACACTGCACCACATGTTGCAACTTTCCTTTATTTCAATGAGCTTCTTTAAGGCATATTAAGGCCCTGTGGTTAGCTGAGCAGATGCTGGCCAATACCCGGGTGATGGGTGGCAATGAGAACCAGGAGTGTGTGGTGCACCCGCAACGCTGCTCAGATGTTGGCAAACCACGGGGCAAAGTCTACCTCAGGAAAAGGAGCTTTAACGATCCTGTCCTTGTGTTCACATATCCAGCGTTCAGACCCATTCCTGCCACTCGCTTTCTTCAGACTACATTCATTCCTTTTTTGACTCGTGATGACGTCCTGGAAAGTTTTGCCTTATCCTCTCTTCTAGAGAATGGTACATTGCAGAGCAAGAAGAGCTGGAGGAGAGCTACACGGAGAAAAGCACATAGGGCAGAGCACAAAGATGAGAGTGACGGGAGGTCGGGTCAGCTCTCACCTGCTCCCGTTGACATGTGCTGGACATGTGGTGTGCTACAGAGATTTCAAAAGAACTGATTATTTTTAAACACAGAAATACACATCAACTCAAAGTCCTTAGATTTGCTTTGTGTATTTGGCTATATTATTTCTTATATGCCATGGGAAAACCACAACTTGGGGCGCCTGGGTGGCTCAGTTGGTTGGGCGACTGCCTTTGGCTCAGGTCATGATCCTGGAGACCCGGGATCGAGTCCCACGTCGGGGTCCCTGCTCGGCGGGAAGCCTGCTTCTCCCTCTCTCACTCCCCCTGCTTGTGTGCCCTTTCTGGCTGTGTTTCTCTCTGTCAAATAAATAAAATCTTTAAAAAAAAAAAAAAAAGAAAGAAAGAAAAAAGAAAAACCACAACTAAAAGGGAAAAAAAAGGCAGGGGAGAGGGGACCAGAAATAGAATTAACTTCTGGAAAACTGAAGCCACATATGCTAAGGTAGATTGAAAATGCTTTTCAGTTTGGGTTTTTGTGAGGTTTTGGGTTCTCCTGTGTACAAACTTACACATATCCACGAGGTACAGTCATCTGCAGGGTCACGTTCAATCTTCAGAAACATCCCAGTCCCCAAGAGCCTTCCCTATCACTGAACGCCTATTAGAACTGTCTTTCCCATATCACCTAGCCCTTACTTACATGCCATCTTTGGCTGATTTTACCTTTCATGCAAGTTTTCCTCTCCTTTCAAGGAATTTCCATCTATTTGAGAAAATTCAAAAATGCTGCTGTTCTTTTGAAGTCACACCCAGTCTCAGGGCAACGTTGCACATGGCAAGGACGCTTTAGGGAGTCACTCGTGTGTGTGCCACATGCAATAGACTATGTGCGTATCTGCTAGAAACCAATGGAACAGTAAGTATTTCCAGTGTTCATGCCCACCACCCTCCAAGTTCGGCACTAGTTGAGAGACACAGGGTCATAGGGATGAAGAAGAAAATATGACCTTCATTACCAATCAGAGCTGTTTTAAAGAGTGTGGCTTACACAGCCAGCCTCCATCGGCTTCCTAACACCTCCCATCAAATTCAGAAAGACTCATCCACGGGGCCCTGGGGCCTCCCCCAGCCCCGCAGGCGGCCCAGCAGACATCCAAAGGCACCTTTGGGGCAGCAGCAAGAAATGAAAATGAAAAGATCCAGAGGAGCAAACAAAATATCAGCTCCTTTTCCAAATATCACTGAGTAGGGAAATCTGCTAACAGTTAGCAAGGAGCTTAAAAATAGGGATCATCATTCTATCTCCTAGGGATTGTAAGTTCTTTTTTGAGAAGAGTTGGGCATCTTCCTGTTTAAATCTCACAGATGGCTGATTTTTTTTGTTCTCCCTGGACGTTAATCTACTATCCTGTGGGGATCATTTATATTTATTATGTGCCAGACCCAACACCCAACACATAATTCAAGATAACCCCCTCATAAATTCTACGTATAGGATTTATATACCCCAGATGGGTGGAACTTTTGATCTTTAGAGCTGAACAGATTTTTATAATTCTTGAAATGCTCTGAAATTCACATAACTCTGTTTCCTACGGAGCCTCCTACGTGCTGGGAACACCAAGCTGGGAGAATCCAGCATAAGGACACTGAGAAGTGTTTTTGGATATATGAGATTTATTCTGTAAGAATGCCCTCTCTGGCTGTTTCCAACTCAGTAAGATACTGAGTTTAGGAAAGATCTGTTTTGAAGACCGCTGGGAAGTGACATAAATGTGTGCTGGTGCATGATGCCGGGACACCATCCGAAAAGGCATCGTAATTCTTAACGCTTAGCCTTTGGTGAGTGGCAAGTCTAAGACACCTTAAGAAAAGGACAGGTTTGATTGGAGTTTTTGATGCACTAGAAATACACACGCTCCTTGGCTCTCACAGAATGCACTAGTAGGAGAGGTAGGTAAGACTCATCGCCAGAAGCAGGCAAGTCCTAAACCACAGTGGCTCATTTTACACAGTAAACATTTGTTTAGAGCCCCAGCTACTACTCAATAGGGGTCAGGAGAGGGTTCTGCTCCTCATTGGGTATCCCAGGTTCCTCTGGTCTTCTGCTCTCATCTTCATCTAGGTCTTTAGAATTCTCGTCATTCAACCCACATATGAGAAAAGAGCATGAGGAGGCACCTGGGTGGCTCAGTTGGTTGGGCGTCTGCCTTCAGTTCAGGTCATGATCCTGGAGACCCAGGATCGAGCCCCACATCAGGCTTCCTGCTCGGCGGGAAGCCTGCTTCTCCCTCCCTCACTTCCCCTGCTTGTGTTCCCTCTCTGGCTGTGTTTCTCTCTGTCAAATAAATTAAAATAAAATTTAAAAGAAAGGAAGGAAGGAAGGAAGGAAGGAAGGAAGGAAGGAAGGAAGAAAGAAAGAAAGAAAGAAAGAAAGAAAGAAAGAAAGAAAGAAAGAAAGAAAGAAAAGGCAAGAGCGTGAGGGTGAGGGGGCTGGGATGTTTGGTTTGGTTTGGTTTTGCTCTCAAAGAGCCAAGTCTAGAAACAGAACACACATCACTTCCGCTTGGACCTCTTTGGTCAGAACTCAGCCACGTGCCACAGCTGACTGCAAAGGGACAGGAAGTCTGCGGAAGCCCACCGGCGGTAGTGATCACAGCAGCTTCGGAACAGCCAGCACCAAAACAAGCCAGTAACAAAAGACCACGTATTGTATGATTCGATTCACACGAATCATCCTGGACAAGTGAAACTACAGAGACAGAGCAGATGAGTGGTTGCTTAGGGGTGGAGGGGGATATCTAAAGTGTATGGAGTTTCTTTCTAAGATGATGAAATGTTTTGAAATTGACTGTAGGTACTGCTTCCACCCCCATATATGTGAATATACTAAAAACTGTTTCATTGTAAATAGGTGAGTGGTAGGGTCTATGAATTTTATCTCAATAAAGCTTTAAGGGAAAAATGGGACCAGTGGGATATATGGCAATTCTCTGCATCAGCTTTGCAACTCTTACTTTCTGAAAACTTTTTTTTTTAAAGCCAGGGCCAATGTCAAGGAGAATGAATTTTCTTCTGCAATGTTGTCGCTCCCACCTTTTTCTTAGTGAAATCCGGTGAAACTGAGTATCAGAGGTCAGATACTTCAGGTCGGGAAGTTTCCACTTTGAGAGAGGTTTTCAACCTGAGGCTCCGTGTCCTATTCTGTAAAATGAGAAAAATGCATTGACCTCAACAGGTTATTGTACTGATTCATATATTAAAGCCTCTGGTAATTCAGCCATCTAGCTGGCTCTTGATTCAAGCATGTTAATAATCTAAGCTCTTCAAAACAAAATGAAATATTAAAAATACAAATAACCCAATAAAATTGGAGGGATTTTTTTAAAAAGATTTTATTTGTTTATTTGAGAGAGAGAGAGCACGCATGAGAAGGGAGGAGGGGCAGAGAGAGAGAGAGAAGCAGACTCCCTGCTGAACAGGGAGCCCAACAAGAGACACAACCTGAGATGAAGGCCGATGCTTAACCAACTGAACCACCCAAGTCCCTATTGCAATGAGCTGAATGTTTGTGTCACCCCACCACCACCTCCAAAATTTCGCATATTGAAATTTTCCAATGTGATGGTTTTAGAAGGTAGGACCAGGTGATTGGGTCATTAGGAGGTAATTAGTTAGTGCCCTTTATAAATATAAACACAAGAAAAGAGGCCCCCTATCTCTGTCTCTATCTCTATCCCTATCTTTCTCTATCTCTATCCGTATCGCTATTGCTATCTCTATCAATCTCAATCCCTCTCTGTCTCTTTCTCTCCAGCATGGGAGGATACCCCAAGAAAATGGTTTTCTACAAGCCAGGAACTTGTCTCTTTTGAGTCTCCAGAACTATAAAGAATAAGTGTTTGTGTAAAGCCACCCAGTCTACGGTGTTCTCGTGATATCATCCAGAATGGACAGAGTCACTCAGGAGGCAGATGAAATGGTGCTCAGCCTCATTTGCAATCAAGGAAATGCAAAGCAAAACCACAATGAGATACCTCTACACAGGCTTCACACAGTCACGATAACGGCTAAAATGAAAACCGAGGCTACTAAGTGTTGACAAGGCCTCTCCTACATTGCTGATGGGAGTTTAAGACCATACAATCACTTTGAAAACAAACTGACACTCTCATAAATTTCTATACTCACCTACCTTCTGGCTAGCAATAATACTCCTAGATATAGGCCAGGTGAAACAAAGGTATGTGCTTGTGAAAAGACCTATCCATAAATAACAATTTTATGCATAAAAAGAAAACTTGAAAATAGCCCAGATTTCCAAAAATAGAAAAATGGGTTAACAAGCTAGTACACATATGCTTTCACCCATATATGTATTTTAAGGGAAAAAAAAACAGATGAACATATGGGAAAGGGAAAAGAAAATAAGGAGAGGGGGAAGCAAACTATAACAGACTCTTAACAATAGAGAACAAACTGAGGATTAGCAGAGGAAGGCAGATGGGGACAGGGGTAGATGGATGATGGGTAATAAGGAGGGCACTTGGGGCACCTGGGGGGCTCAGTGGGTTAAAGCCTCTGCCTTCGGCTCAGGTCATGATCCCGGAGTCCCAGGATCGAGCCCCGCATCAGGCTCCCTGCTCAGCGGGAAGCCTGCTTCTCCCTCTCTCACCCCCCTGTTCCTGTTCCCTCTCTAACTGTGTTTCTCTCTGTCAAACGAATAAGCAAAATATTTTAAATAATAATAACAATAAGGAGGGCACTGTTATGATGAGCACTGGGTGTTGTGATTAACGAATCACTGACTTCGACTCCAGAAGCCAATACTGCACTGTATGCTCACTACCTAAAATTTAAGTCAAAAAAATGACAAAGAATTATGGCATATTCATCCAGGAATACTACAGAGGAAAAAAAGAAAAAGAATATACTACTGATATACATAACACAGATAAACCTCAAAAGCTATACGCTGAGTGAAGTGACGCATAAATTAAAGAACACCTGTGTATGATCCCATTGACAGGAAGTTCCCCAACGTAGAAAGCTGAGCTATAAGACAGAAAGCAGTGAGTGCCTGCCTGTAGTCGAGGACTGTGAGAATAGGAATTGACTGCAAAGAAGTGTGAAAGAACTTCGAGGAAGAAGTACTTGTTTTATGTTGTAATCAGAGTGTATGCATTTGTCAAAATTCCTTGTGCCGAACATTTACAATTTACGCATCTTACTGAATATAATAAAGTACAGTTGATCCTTGAATAATGTGGGGGTCAAAGGCACTGACCTCCCATACAGTCAAAGATCCCGGTATGACTCTTGACTCTCCCAAAACTCAACTATGAATAGCCCTCTGGAAGCTATTAATAGACTGAAAGCCTTATCAATAACATAAACAGTCAAATAACATTTTGTGTATGTATTATATTCTTTTTTTTTAAGATTTTATTTATTTGACAGACAGAAGCACAGCTAGAGAAGAAACACAAGCAGGGGGAGTGAGAGAGGAGAAGCAGCCTTCCCGCCAAGTAGGAAGCCTGATTCAGGGCTTGATCCCAGGACTCCGGGATCATGACCTGAGCCAAAGGCAGACACTTAACAACTGAGCCACCCACGTACCCTATATACTATATTCTTAATAGAAGAAGTTAGAGAAAAGTAAATGTTATGAAGAAATTCCCCAGAGAAAATACATTTACAGTCCTGTACTGTATTAATTGGAAAAAATCTGCATGTAAATGGACCCCCACGGTTCAAACTCCTGTTTTTCAAGGGTCACCTATACTGTTAATATGGGAAACAAGGACATGGGCCTAATGCAAGGAGAGCAGAAACTAGTCCACCGTCTTGTGTAGAAATGAGAGGGTGTGCGGTGCATACCAGAAAACTGCCTGCATGTGTGCCCACCAGGCCACCAAGATGAAGAGCCCCAGAAAACACCCTCGTCACTGTCCCCCAAAGACACCATGTCCAGTGAGACACTGCAGTCCTTATACTCCACATTACAGTAAAAAAAATAATAATAAACACCTCTCACCCAGACATGTCTTGGATCACCTTTTTCTTAAGTTATATAAAGCTTATAAAAACAGGAAAGAAAGCATATTGAAGACATCATAGAAAAAATATCCAGAATAGACTAAAATGCAAACGAAGCCTGTGAGAAAAGGCAGAGGATGCATTTTTTTTTTTTTAAGTTCCAAAATTTTGCCAGCCAAAACTCAGGAGAGGAGGAAATGAGAAGCTGGGGTGGAGGGGTAATCAAAGGCAAGGAAAACAGAACTTTCAAGGCGCTGTGCATAAGCATGGGGGCGGGGGGAACTAAGTCTGCATATTGACTTAAAGCCAGCAACCAGCTAGAGTGAGAATTTCACGACTTGAGGCTTATGTCCTCTGCATGAACAGGAATTAAATCAAAGTTAGAGGCAGAATTCCATTAAAGTGCTGAGGCCGTTTTCACTCCTTCATTTTTCATTAAGCTTTGGCCTGATAAAAGCAATCAGTTTCTTATTCTTAAACTTTGGATTTTGTCCTAGTCACTAATGGGACCTTAGGATTATCGGCTATTTGTACAATGTTGAGTAGCTCCTTCTTAAAGATGCTCACCGATTCCAACATAAGAACTAATCACTTACATGTGCAGCCTGTAAATCTGTACAAATAAAATCAGTATTCTGTTTACGAATCATGCCTAAGAGGGCATCTGACTTACTACTGTTTGCCACAGTGATTGAGACTTTCTCTGTTTCTCAAAAATCAAATGATTTTTATTTCCTTGAGAAATTATCTCTACCAGTCGCGTGCAGTCCTGTGCCTGGGTTTTCTTTGGTCAGAAGTTGCCTGTTGGCTAATTGAACATAATTGAAAAAAAAGGAGGAGGGAGAGGAGGAGGGGGTGGAGGAGGAGGAGGA
>PITA01003116.1:0-36776 GCA_004023965.1 Spilogale gracilis | reverse complement strand
AAAAAGGTGGAAGAAGAGGAAGAAGAAGAAAGGGAAGGAGGAGAAGGGGAAGGAGAAGAAGGGGGAGGCGAAGAAGGGGAAGGAGAAAAAGGGGAAGGAGAAGAAGGGGGAGGCGAAGAAGGGGAAGGAGAAAAAGGGGAAGGAGGGTGCCTGTTCTTTTTACCTGAAATATTCTTGGGTTGTTTTCTTGTAAGTGCACTTGTTATTAGAGTATGTGGCCGGATTTTAGTGATGGTGGTGATGGATTTTTGTTTGGGTTTGGTTGGCCTGGCTTCTCTTGAGCTTTTGTTTTGTTCAGGAGGACAGGGTTCCTGGCCCTCATTCCAACAGTGACGTCTCCCCTGCCCTGTCTGTGCACACGGCAGCTCTCCGGGCCATCCCGGATCGTGGCTGCCCTGGAGTTACTCCCCTTCCAGCAGCTCACGTTTGAACACCTCGTTGTGTGTCTAGGACCACTACAGTCACCCCTGGGACCCATCCTCATGCCCACGAGGACACCCAGGAAACTGAACACACCTCTGTGTCACTCCTCACACTTTCCAATGAGACTGCAGAGCTGCCGCTCTCAGGGCCGTGTCGTGTCCTCCGTTCCTGTGTCCCAGCGTCACCGACACTTGGCAAATCCAACCGTGGTTAAAGCTAGATCTGCTATTCATCACCGCACCCAAGCAGTGAGACTCAGGTGAACTCGGAGCGTCACGGTTAGCTCTGACACTAACTCTCCCCAAAGGTTACTTTGCACCTGCATTTTTGGGCTCTGGTCTCTCTGGAAATATCGCCGTGGGCTTTCTCACATTCTGGGAACAAAACTGCCGGCTCCCTCGTGATGGAGTCCACTCTGCATTAAAGATTTTATTCTTTTTATCAACTTTTCCTCCCACTTCAAGAACTAGAAAGGTAGTAGATGGATTTATGCAAGTTCTTCTCTTAATGAATCTTCTATCAAGTCATGTGATGGTTAGTAACACACTCAGAACATAACAAATTCTGTTTCATTTTAGTTAAAGAGAATGGAACAAATACTAAGCCAGCAGAGCTGAACCCAATCATAAGGGCTTCCTGGGGGATTTTCTCCATCCCCTGTGGTCCTTTTGGTGATAGAAACAAAGAGAAGTCGGTCTGGAGAAAGAAACAGCAAAGGAAGGGGCGCCTGGGTGGCTCAGTTGGTTAAGCGACTGCCTTCAGCTCAGGTCATGATCCCGGCGACCCGGATCGAGCCCCACATTGGGCTCCCTGCTCGGCGGGAAGCCTGCTTCTCCCTCTCTCACTCCCCCTGCTTGTGTTCCCCCTCTGGCTGTGTTTCTCTCTGTCAAATAAATAAAATCTTTAAAAAAAATTAAAAAAAAAAAAAGAAACAGCAAAGGGCCCTGTATCTAGTCCCATAAACCAACCTACTATAATAGCAAAATTATTTTGCCTCCAGGGAATAGAGAAAAGTAAGTAGGCCCCTGAAGAAAAAATAGAGCAGAAAAAACATATTACCCAGCCACATTAGAAAGTTTTTTTTTTCTTTCAAATGATCAGTTCCTAGAATAAACATTACATTTAAAAGGTTTTATTATTTTACTTGGTTTCACTACCTGAAAACATATCTGCTAAATAGATCGGCTCTGTCCTTTATTGCAGGCTTAATGGAATTTTGGCATCAAAAGCCCAATCCATTTTTGGTCCTTACGTTATAAAATTCCATGTCTATCACATCCTTTAATGGACAGAGAAGGTCATTAAATCTCCAGACTTTTTGCAGCCCAGGCCTGGAAAGTGGCAACGGCCGTTTCTGAAATTTAGCGATAGCCAGTGAGTTATAAGGCGACTCCAAGAATCTAATTAGATCGAAACCCCCATTCCTGCCGATGGCCTTTTCGAACCTGCTTTCATCGTTCATGGTTCATAAAGGCAGGCCCCATAAACCCAATGGGCATTTTGAGCAACAAGAGGGAAAATGATTCACCATCTTCCGTCAAAGGAAGATCAGTCTTCTGAGCAGGATGGATCAAGTTGGAGATGCGGCTCCTACAGCCCTTAGGTTCACAAATGTGGGTTTAGGTGATGAGTCTCCACAGACAGAAGCAACCAGAACGTTCTTCTCCATCTCTACCGTCCTTCGCGTAGCTGGGATAAGATTGGTATCATCAGCATGACTACAGAAATGCCGCAAGACAGCAGTACAATTAAAAAGATCATTGCGGGGGCGCCTGGGTGGCTCAGTCGTTTAAATGTCTGCCTTTGGCTCAGGTCATGGTCCCAGAGTCCCAGGTTCAAGCTCCACATCGGGCTTCCTGCTCAGTGGGAAGCCTGCTTCTCCCTCTCTCACTCCCCCTGCTTGTTTTCCCTCTCTCACTGTGTTTCTCTCTGTCAAATAAATAAATACAATCTTTGAAAAAAAAAAAAAATAAAAAAGATCATTGCGTTTGAGATGAGTCACTGGCTCCAAGGATAACCTTGTGCTTTATTTCCGGCACAGGGCCTGGAGGAGAGGATTGGGAATCAATACAGCATAACCTGCTTTGGACTTAGAAATGCAAGCACCTAAGCTCCGACTTTCATTAGCCATTGGCCTCAGGCGAAACGCCTCGCCTCTGAGCTTCAGTAGGATGGAGAGAGTGGAGAGAGTAGACCTTGTGGTTGTTCAGTGAGATCACGATGGAAAGTACATCCTAAATAAATACTGTGCTAAATCAATCAGTATGCTTTTTTTTAAAAAATGTATTTATTTATCTGAGAGAGCATGAACAGGGGCAGTGGGGAGGGGCAGAGAGAGAGGGAGAAACAGATTCCCCACTGAGCAGGGAGCTTAATGTGGGACTTGATCTCAGGACCCGGGGATCATGACCTGAGCCAAAGGCAGATGCAAAGACGACTGAGCCGCCCAGTCGCCTCCATATATCCATCAGTATTCTTATGTCAACATGGGACCCGTTCCAAAGTCTCAAAGTTCTAAGGACTCCAAATTCCTGTGCCACTGCCTTCAATGAGGTGACAGAATTCAGGGACTTGCACACATTAGACCTCTGGAAACATTTACCAGTTTGGTTTAATTAACTGTCTCTTCAACCCTGATTCAACTCCATTATTGATCTGAGGCACAATAGACAAAGCAGCCGCTAGACAGAGCAGATTGATCCTAGAGATTCCAAAACTAATCTGCAGATGAGCAGTTTGGGCAGAAGGCTTCAGGAAAAGAGCATCATTAGAAGCACTGTCTGGGGCTGAAATGGGGTCCAGTTATTAGTGTCCTGGGCACTAACATCGTCCTGGGTGAAGCTCTAGCAGATTCCCCATGACCCACTTTAATTCAGACTTTTCAGAGCCAGATAGAAGGCTTAAGAGTTCCTAAGATTATCCCAGAATTTAGGAGTAAAACATGATCACCCCACTGGCTAGCCAGGCACCTACTTTGTCATCTACTGGTGTGTTGGACACCCTAATCTTCAGGGCCCCCTTTTTACTGAGATTCAGGAGTAAATGGACCAGCTTGAGGGAGGCACTTTTTCACATTCTATCCTATAATAGCACCCACATGGTGCAATCACACTCACCTGTTCTGATTTAATATGTTTAAAACTTTATCATAGCAAAAGCCAAAGTTCATTGCTATGGAAGTCATGGTAACGTCCAACTAAGGTCCGTTCTTTCTCCTTTGCTGGTTGTGGTCAGCTGAGTTCCACTTACATGGAAAACTACAGCCTTGATGTCTTGCAGAGCCCCAATCACAAAAGGTCCAACAATTAGTAGAGATATTTAATGTTCCCATAAACCTTTCGCTCCCCACGTCGGTTTGGAATCCAAGTGAAAATGGAAAGAAAAGCCATCCCACAGATTCTCATCAGTCACTTTACTGGCCCTGACAGCCAGAAATGCAGGCCAGATGGACGCTGCCTTCATGGGAATTCAGGCATCAGTACCCGTGGCTTACAATGGGCGGGTTGCAGTCCAGCCCTGGGGGCTCAGCTTACAAGCATCAGGATTCACACCTGCTATTCAAATGATCAGAAAACAGGGCTCACTCTCACCCTCAAAGAAGAGATTATGGGAGGGTTTTACTCCCTTCCTCTTGAATTAAAAGTGCAGCTCCACATATGAGTGGAATCATACGGTCTTTGTCTTTCCCAGTCTGACTTATTTCACTTAACGTAATACCATCTAAGTCCATTTATGTTATCATGGATGGAAAAATCCCATCCTTTTTTATAGAAACAGAATGAATAAAGAACCAAACAAAAACTAGAATCACACCTATAAATCAGAGAAGAAACTGATGCTTGGCAAAGGGAAGAAAGGAATGGGAACATGGTGAAAAGGAATAGGACATACAGGCTTCCAGTTATAAAATTAATAAGTCAGGGGCAAGGTAAGCACCTGGCTGGCTCAGTCAGTGAAGCATGTGACTCTTGATCTTGGGGTTGTAAGTTCGAGCCCCATGTTGGGTGTAGAGATTGTTTAAAAATGAAGTCTTTAAAAAAATTAAAATAATAAAACGAATAAGTTGAGAATAAAATGGGCAACATAGGAAATACAGTCAATGATATTATAATAGTGCCACATTTCTGAAGAGGATAGCATAATAGATAGAGAAGTTGAATCACCATGTCTCACACACACTAATGTAACATTGTATCAGCTATGTCAACTTTAAAAAAATTAAGACATAAGGTGACTGATGGATTTAAAAAAAAAAGACTCATCTGTCTGCTGACTACAAGAGACTCACTTCAGACCTAAAGACACAGACTGAGAGGGAAGGAATTAAAAAGATATTTCATACAAATAAAAGCAAAAAAAAAAATAAAAGCAAACAAATAAAAGCAAAAAAAGAAGCGGGTTAGCAATACATATATCAGACAAAGTAGACTTCAAGACAAAGACATAGCAACCAAGAAGGACACTACATAATGATGACGGGGTCACTGCACAAGAGAATTTAACAATTGTAAATATCTATGCACCCAATATAGGAGCACCGAATACGTAAAGCAGACGAACAAAAAATAAGCCAACCTTTAAATACAGAGAATAAAGTGGCGGTTGCTAGAGGGGATGTGGGTGTTGGGTGGGCAAAATAGACGAGGAGGATTAAGAGGGGCAACTGTCCAGTTATAAAATAGATAAGTCACAGGAATGAAAAGTACAACATGGAGAAGATAGTGAACAGTATTGTAATAATGCTGTATGGTGACAAATCGTGACGACACTTGTCATAGTGAGCCTTGAATTATGTTCAGAATTGTTGAATCAATGCATTCTACACCTGAAACTGAAACAAAATATAACATGGGATGTCAATTATACTCCAATAATAAAGTGTTTGTTGGAGCGCCTGGGTGGCTCAGTTGGTTGAGCGACTGCCTTCGGCTCAGGTCATGATCCCGGAGACCCGGGATCGAGCCCCACATCGGGCTCCCTGCTCGGCGGGAAGTCTGCTTCTCCCTCTCTCCCTCCCCCTGCTTGTGTTCCCTTTCTGGCTGTGTTTCTCTCTGTCAAATAAATAAAATCTTTAAGATAGATAAATAAATAAATAAATAAATAAATAAATAAATAAATAAATAAATAGTTTGTGATAATACATTTTTAAAGAGAAATCACTGTACAGCTCATTAGAAGTCAAATATGTGCTTGAGGACAGAGTAGCCTTTGGCAAAGTCTACCCCAACCTGCCTTCAAATAAAGGAAAGTAGAAAAATCTAGAGTACTGCCTAGAGCTACATTTAAGCTTTTACAAAGGATGTTAAAATACACATAAATATCCTTTCTTTAATTAGAACTACTGACATCAAATTGTATGGCTTTTTAAAGTCTTTACTTGCTAAAACAGAAAACTAGCAACCTTATATTATATTCACTAACCCCCCCATACACATACACACACCACACACACACACACACACACACACACACTTCTATTAAAAAAGAACAACCAAAAAACTTGCTCGTCCTTAAAATCCAGAAATGTGGAACATCTGGAGAAAAGAAAAGAGCATGGCATCCATGTTGTAAAGCAGCTGTAGGATCTCAAGCAAACCCCTGAGACTCTATGGTCTTTAGTTTCTCTGTCAGGAGATTGGAGGTGAATGGGACCAGCATACCCACCATAGGTGAGCTTGCTCATAGCTTGGTGATTTGGGCAAAGTCAAGCCTGTGGTCTCCTATGTGTCATATAAGTAGTAATTTTTTTAAAAAATATTTTTTACTAATGGAAATTAATTAGGTAAATTTCTGATATCCATAACATTGAATAAGTCTCATCAAAAATTCTTCACAGCACAAGAATGTTGAGATCATTTTTTTCTTTTCTTTTCTTCCACCCTCCCTTTCTTCTTTATTTCCTTCCTTCTTTCCTTTTTTCCTGACAGTGCCTGTGTCAGCCCCCCACCGCCATCTTACGTCATGATTCCTAATTCCCTTTTGTTTCTTAAATGCCGAAAATGCAGACATTGGCACCAAAAGAAGCCTGCTTGTGGACGTGCAGCCCCGTCTGGAACCTTCCTGGCTGTCCCTACTCTCTGCCTGAATCTCACTTGGGAGCTAGTGATCCATCAGCCCCCACAGGAGTGCTGGCCAGTTCTTCCCTGCTGCAATCAAGAGCTCATAAATCTAGGAGGTAGAGGACACAGGGCAGCCAAGAGCTGGGAGTGTCAAGGCAAGATCTCGGGGAATATTAGGGATGCAATCTTGGCTTTGGCTTTTTGTTCCAATCAACTCGCTGAAGAGTCATAATACAAAATTGGCTTCTAAAAGTGTGCTCAGCACAGACCTCGGACTTTCAACTCTTCAGCTCCCAGAGCAAGAGCTCACCGTGAAGCTTAACATCCTCCGAGTCTCCTACAGAATCTTACGACAGCCCAGAAAACAAGATGCAGCTCAAAGTCTAGTTCTGCTACTCACCAGCCGTGTGACTCGCAATTCACTTAATCCTACTCAGGCTCTGTTTCCTTACCACTAAAATGAGACACAACAACAGCATGACATCAAGTTTCAGTGAGATGATGCCAAGATAACACCTAGCACAGTACTGGGCACGTGGAAGGTCTCAAAACATGTGTTGTTACTATTATCCTGGGGTTTGTCTATTACAGCGGTTCCCCAATTTTTCATCTCTATACCTTCATGCTTTAAAAATTATGGCGAACCCCAAAGAACTTTTGCTTATAAGGGTTATGCCTATTGATATTTACCATATTTCATATTAAAACTAAAATAAATGTCTAGGGGCAACTGGGTGGCTCAGTCGTTATGCGTCTGCCTTCGGCTCGGGTAATGATCCTGGAGTTCCAGGCTCAAGCCCCATATCGGGCTCCCTGCTCGGCGGGAAGCCTGCTTCTCCCTCTCTCACTCCCCCTGCTTGTGTTCCCTCTCTAGCTGTGCTTCTCTCTGTCAAATAAATAAATAAACGCTTTTTTAATTTTTTTTTAAATAATAAAAAATGTCTAAAACCCAAGGATAGAGAACCCATTAGTCTTCCATTACCCATCAGAGCAATGACATCATCAAATATCATCTAGCTTCTGGAAGACTCCTCTGTGCACTCCAAGATAAGGACAATGGAAAAAGCAAAAAAAGAGCTTAAGATGATAGTTCGGACCTTCACAGACCTCACATTATACTGTGAAAACCATGGGTGTATTATAGTATTATACTCTTCTCTTTTCAGGCATTAATATGCTTTAAAATTCCCCACACTTTGAGCTGTCCTGCTCACTTAAATTTCATCAGGTGAAAAAGCCAAGTCTTCTTTTAATAAGCTATTCACAATTAGTGCCAAGAGTTTCCCCTTTATATTATAATCTGCATAATTAGGTCTATAATTTGTCTCATTTCTTCTAGTTCTCTTTTTTTTTTTTTTAAGATTTTATTTATTTGACAGAGAGAAACACAGCCAGAGAGGGAACACAAGCAGGGGGAGTGAGAGAGGGAGAAGCAGGCTTCCCACCGAGCAGGGAGCCCGATGTGGGACTCGATCCTGGGTCTCCGGGATCATGACCTGAGCCAAAGGCAGTCGCTTAACCAACTGAGCCACCCAGGCGCCCTCTAATTCTCTTTTTAACAGAAGTGGGGAATGTCCGATAACAGTAACAACTGCTACTATATACTGGGCACAGCACTGTGCCAGAAGCATAAAAAACAAGTTACCTGATTTGATCCTTGCAGTCACCCTACAATGTACCCATTGTTATTCCAACTTTACAGTTTTTTTCTGAAGAAACAGAAAAGTTAAGTAACTTACACAAAATCATATTAGTAATTGGTGCACTCAGAAGGAACCCAGACCTCCCCGATTCTAAACGCCCTCCACAACTTACTCTGCCTCCAGGCTCATCACAGGAACTCTTCACAGTTGTTTAGTCTTCTTATTTGTTAAGATAAATGCAGTAGCAGTTGTTGAGTAATAATCTCTTTTTCCTTTTAAAACAGACATAATTCACTATTAAATTCTCAGAGGCTATTTTTGCAGAAACTGACAAGTTGACCTACGATTCATGTGGAAATGCAAGGAATCTGCAACCAAATTCATCTTGAAAAAGAAGCTGAAGGACTTCATACTTCCAATTTTCAAGACCTACTACAGAATCACAATAATCCAGACAGCACGGTAGTGACCTAATGATAGACACAGGTCAGTGGAACAGAACTGGGAGTCCCAAAATAAAGCTGGACTTTCAACTGAAACATCAAGACAATTAAATTGGGAAAAAATAGTCTTTTCAGCAAATGGTGATGGGACAACTGAATCTTGACTGCAAAAGAAAGAAGGAAAACCCCTAATTCACACCATATACAAAAATTAACTCAAAATGGACCAAAGACTCAAATGTAACCATTAAAACTATAAACCCTTAGAAGAAAAAATAGGAGTAAATATTCAGGACCTTGGATTGGGCGACGATTTCTTAGCTATGACACCAAAAGCACAAATGACAGTAGGAAACGTAGGTGTTTTGAGCTCCGTCAAAATTAAAAGCTTTCATGTTTTAAAGGAAATCATTAAGAAGGTGAAAAGCATCCCACACGGTGGGAGAAAATATTTAAAAATTATATGTAAGGGGTTGCATCCAGAATATATAAAGACCTCTCGCAATTCAACAACAAAAAGACAAAGGACTCAATTTAAAAATGTGTAAAAGAAATGAGAAGACATTTCTTCCAAGAAGATATACAAAGAGACAACAACTACATGAAAAGATGTACAACAACTACCTGAAAAGATGTTCAACACCATTAGCCATGAGGGAAATACAAATCAAAACCATGATGAAATATGAGTCTGCACCCATTAAAAAGTCTAAAATAAAAAATAAAGATAAAGTGTTGGCAAAGATGTCAAGAAATTGGAGCCCTCACACAAACTGCTGATAAGAATATAAAATGAGGCAGCTACTTTGGAAAACAGGCAGTTGCTCAGAAAGCTAGATTTTTTTTAAAAAGTATAAATAAATACATAAATTTTTTTAAAAAGCTAAAGTTTTCTCATGACTCAGCAATTCCACCCAGGAGCACGGAACACATGTTTGTTCGTGCTAAACTTGGACATGAATGTTTGTAGCCTTATTAATCTTAACCAAAATTGTCCCCAAATATCCATCAACTGATCAAGTATTATATAATTTCATTCATATAATATGTCCATATTAGGCAAATCTAGAAGGACAAGAATAAATTCATAGTTGACAAGGGCTGGAGGCAGAGTTGAATAGGGGGGGTGTCTGCTAAAGTGCACCGGTTTTCTTTTTGGGGTGACAAAATGTTCTGAAATTATATAGTGGTCATGGTTACACAACTTTGTGAATATACTAAAAATTACTGAATCGTACACTGTTCAGAAGCTTAAGGCTATGTGAAATATATCTCACCAAAGCTGTTACTTGAAAAATATTAAAACCTCTCCTTGAATTGGCTTTTATATAATTGCATTCCTCTGTTTTTCTTGACCTTCTAACCCACCCCAGGCAGTGAATCTGGAAACAAGTTATTAATTTTATTTAGTTGAAGTAATCTGTATTGCTAAAGGCTGAAGAAATACAGTCTAAACCCAAGAAAACTGTATCATAAATTAAAGCTAGAAAGTACATGTAAATAAAACCAGTAATGGGTCAAGATTTCAGCTTGTGAGTGTAGGCGTTATCCAGAGGAAATGTGTTCCATGGGTGGGGAAAAGATGGGCCTGCTTTTCATGGGCAGGGTTGAATCATTTTAAGCAAAGAACAAGTAAATACCAGGTCCCCAGTTTTTGCCTTCCTGTTGTCGTTTTACCCAGACGCCAGCTTCCCCCTGAATTCACCCACATCCTATAAACTCCAGGAGAATCTGCTGAAGCTAGCTGATGCCCAATGGCCGGCGCCAGCGTCCTGGCTTCCGTTAGCAGCCTGGGACCTGCCGAAGAGCCAGTCTCTCGGATCCCAGCTGTCCCCAGGGCTTCCTGCTGAGGTCAGCACTCAAGCCAGCAGTCTGCGAGCCGAACACTTCCTGAAGCTGGTCAGAATCGCAAAATCTGGAAAAGCTGAGCGAGTTCATTTGGGAAGGTAGAATAACAGGAGAATGAGATAAAAGGAGACATTTGGAAAAATGAAGGAGGAAAAGTCAAATTGCCCAACAGACTTTAATACTATCTCAAAGTTGACGGGCCGTAAATACTCGGGTTATGTTTTAGCCCATGAAAAATACTGCAGATTCTTTCACCTTGTAACTTTGAAGCTAATCTTTTTAAAGCAATGACAAGACTGAGTTCAGTGTTTGTGCAGGGGGGAGGAGGGGAGGGGGAGTAAGGAGGGGAGGGTTCCAGGTGGTGTGGCTCTCCCCCGTTGCTCGCCATTATTCCCAATACTGAAGCAACCATACTGGCTCTAAGAACTACCAACAAAAAAGCAAGTCAAGAAATCAAAGAAGTAGTAAAAGGTCTCCAAGCCCCACCTCTGGCTTCTAAACAACCCCAGCATTCTTTATGGAAAACGCATTGTGTCTCGCTTTGGGAATATTGATGTTCTGACAAAATCCGAGCCTCTCAAAACGCAAATATTTTATTGTCCCTGAAAAGGACATTCATTAAATTAAAGCCAAAGAGAGGAAATGGGGGGGAAATTCATGAAGTGCAATGAGAATTAAAGAGAGAAAAATAAATAAATAACGCTGACCGAGCACCATTTTGCTGACTTACATACAAATAATCAAAAACATACCGGGCAGATTAAATCTCCCTTTGACTTTGATTGGCAAAGTGTTCAGCAAAACTAAACCAAAAACAGCAAACATGTATGGGATTTTGCCAGGCCTCAAAATAGCTTAAAAATTTAAAAAGCTTAAGATTTTGTTTCTCCTAAAATATCTAGATGCCTTCAAGATACCAATTTCCCCTGCCAACAGTGACTAACGGAAGAAAACCTGGGAAGCCAAGCCTCTCTCCCTACCCAAATCTGGATCCATTCACTGTGAAAGTTTTCACTGACCTTATTTAAACTATTTTCACTCCTTTGTTTATAAGCATAAGGTATTTTTAAAAAGAGAGAAGCTTCTTTTATGAACTTATACTATATAGAAGTCAACACAAAAAAGATGTAAGTTTCCTCCTGGATAAAAGAGGAGAAAATTGGGGCGCCTGGGTCGTTCAGTCAGCTTAGGGTCTGCCTTCGGCTCAGGTCATGATCCCGGGGTCCTGGGATCGAGCCCCTCGTCGGGGTCCCTGCTCATCCCCCTCCCACTCCCCCTGCTTGTGTTCCCTCTCTTGCTGTCTCTATCAAATAAATAAATAAATAAAATCTTTTAAAAAGAGAGAGAAACAGGAGAAAAATGATGAAAGCTGATTAGAGGCTTATGAGTCTCTTTGGTCAAGATTCCATTTGCCTGTGCTCCTTGAAAATTCTCTTGACCTCAATCGTAACGGTTCATGCCTGAGAGTCCCCGATGTAGTCCATTGTGCCATAAATGCTTATTTCTGTAGCATAGACAATTTCGTATGTGATTAACAAATAAGGGAATAATATAAGTAGGGGTTTCGTAGATTCATACATGATTTTCCCAGGGTGTTAAAGTCAGACACAATACCAAGAACACAACAGTGCTGAATGCTGGGAAGCACAGAGGAATGGAATACTGTGTAAGACACCACTCTCCCCACATTCTTCCTCTCTCCTCGGTTCAACCATAGGATCCTATGACAAAGACACATTGCTCTGTTCTCCCCCAACTTTGTGCATTGTCCCCTTGTCTTCACAACTCAGCAGGCTTTCCTCACCTTCCCCTCCTCCAATCAAGCCACCTTCATCTTTTTTTAAAGGTAAAGTCCCATATTTTAGTAGAATTTCTGTATTTTTAGAAACGATGTCTTTTAAATCAGTAATTTTATGACGATTGTTTGTGTTGTCTAGTCACAAAGGTGCAGAGGTGACAAGAAGCGCTGTTGTGGTCAGTACCCAATTTTGCAGAATTCAGCATTCTTCAGAAGGCACATATCACACGCCAGCAGAAAACCCGGTGCCTGTGAAATAGAACCATCATTTGCCTGTTTATCTGGGATGGTATCTAATCTTATTCTAAAGAATCCATGACATTTGTTGGATTGTGTAACCTGACACCTTGAGCCTTTATCTTAACTAAAGAAATCAGGTTAGTGGGTCACCTGGGTGGCTCAGTAGCTTAGGCGTCCGATTCTTAGTTGTACCTCTGGTCATGATCTCAGGCTCGAGAGACCAAGCCCTGTGTGGGGCTATACACTCAGTGTGGAGTCGGCTTGAGAGTCTCTTTCTCCCTCTGCCCCTCCCCCCGCCCTTGTGCACATGAGCACTCTCTCAAATAAAGAAATAATTCCTTAAAAAAAATAATTCATTAAAAAAAAAGTGCCTTTCCCCAAATTCATTTTATTTTTATTTTATTTTTATTTACTTTTTAGCCCCAACTCCAGGCTCGATCTCACAACCTGAGATACTATGCCTACCATATCATATACGATACATATTACTATAATATATTATATATTGCCTATTTTATATATTATATATTGGCTATATTGATATAGATATACAATTGCTATCATAGTATACATTCTATAATATATTATGTGTTGTTTTATACATTACTAGTTTATATAAATAATGACCTAATATATATGCTTATTTGTATAATATACATATATAGTATATGTACGTGTAATATATGTATATATGTGCGCATACATATGTATATATGTGTGTGTGTGTGTGTGTGTGTGTGTGTGTGTGTGTATCTCGTATCAGACAAAATAAGCTAGGATTCACCTATGGAAACACATGCCCAAAGCCTGGTGGTATGAATTGTCTCTTACAGGTCAGGGCCATTCTGTGGGCAGCTGTCCTCCCTGTGATGACTCTGTGTCACCCCCACAGACTGGTAGATGTTTGCACACCTGCTGAACTAGGGCAAGAGATTGGAGAGATGAGCACCACCAACTGAAGGTCTTTTCTGGGCAGGGACATGTGTGGCTCCCATTCCTGTTTCAGTGGTCCAGGCATTCACGTGGCAGGTCTCATCTCGAGTGGGCAGCGGTGTGGTCTTCCTAGATGCCCGGGAGCAGAGCAACCAGACACTGGTGAAGAGGAGGAAGACTGGCCACACCACTGACCAGTGACAAGTGGAAGGACAGTGCAGTGATTCAGAAGGTGATAGTTTGCCACCCTACTCCCTTTGTCTTATGCTAATAAAAGAAACACTCCCCCGCAAAAAAATATTACAACTGGTCTCTAGGGTTAACCCACCATTTATCCAGGCAGTAGTGGTAACACATCTACTGGCAACTACAATAAAAACCACAATTAATATTTATACAGTGCCTTATAATTTATATGACATTTTTATATATATTAGCTCTATCAGGCATAGGAAAAGTCTTCCAAAAAGCTTGGAAATGTTCCTTTCATTCAGACTCTCACAATATGCTATGAAATAAATGCCCAGGGCTGGACTGAGTGCTGAACATAAGTACGAAGGGATTTGAGGGGATGGCGCCCAACGGCGCACAGAACTTCATAACAGAGCTGTTGGCAACCACATCGCGGATGCACCCCTGGTCACCTCAAGGACAGAGTGCACATGTGGTTCTCCCCACTCTGCACTCCTCACACGGACCCTGGGGAAACTGTCGCCCCCTCGGCTGGGCAGACATTCACAAGTTTGCCAATGGTGTCTCATCAACCAGAAGTTGGAAAGCGATGGTCTCTGAGCTAAATCCGGCCCAAAGACACATTTCGTTTGTCCCACCATTTCAACACATGCATTGCCATCAGATTTTCTTTTAGAATCATTGTGCTTTATTTCTTGAAATATATTTCCACTTTTGAGAGGATTTCAAAGACATTCACCATTCTTACCAATTCTCCTACCTCCCTCCATACCTCTCAGTCTTTTAAAAATTGTATGAAAAAATACTATATTTTAAAATATTTTTTAAAAAACTACATACCTGTATAGTTCTATTTAAGTAAATAATTAAATAAGGAAAATATTCATTATGGTTCCAGGAAGAAAATAAGCAGAACTGGCTGGCAGAAGAAAGCCTAAACTTCTTCAAAGGAATAAGGAAGGAAATTGTGACCTGAGACCAGGTACACAACTAACTCCTGATTCCATTTAAGTAAATATCAGGCATTCTTAAATATTCCAACCTTCAGGAAACTCCACATGCATGAGATTGTCATAAATAAATACACAAATGGACACATATACAAACAAACAAACAAAGTACATGAATGTAAAATCGAGCCAATCAATACATGAATGTAAAAAAGAAAAGGCAAGGATTACATTCACAGTATGGAATATGAATGCTGTAAGAGTTGGCAACAACTGACGTCCTAAAAGTCTGGCAGGGAAATGCTGGCTCCCCAGCGTCTCCGGTACCAGTCCGGCCACCGGGCACAGGGCGCGCACCCCACACAGCACAAACTCACTGCTCCCTTTCCATGAACAACTCCCCCGAGCGTCCACCTCGGCCCATTATAATCATAGTCAACCTAAGCCCCTCTCCTTCCCGATGCGGGAGCACACCCACCCTTCTTGGGACGCTGCCCCAATATCTCCATCCGTTGGGCCTCGCCCCGACCCCCGACAGCCTGGCCCCTGCTTTCTCTGCAGCGGTCACGGCCCACTTCCTGATGCACTCCGTAGGTTCCATCGGAGCACATTTGTTGCTTATTCTTCACTCCCTCCAGCCCCCACTGCTGCGCAATACCACGCCCACGAAACCAGGGATCTTTATTGACCCATGGACCTCAACTGCTTGGAAGAGCCCTGGCACATCATAGCTGATCAGTCAATATCTATGGAGTGAAGGAATGCTCCCCGTTTACCTCACTGAAGATCTCTATGGTTCTTAACATTCACTCCATTGTGTTGTTTTTATGCGCATTCTGCGATGGAGACAGATATATTGTTATTATAATAAAAAAAAACTTAATACGTTTGCTATCACTTAAAAAAGTGATATTTAATATATTTGATTACTAAGCGTTTTTGCACATACCATCGCCCCTGAACGCCAGCACAAGACCCTGAGGTTGGCTAGAGTGGTAGGCTGCGCAGTAGCTCTGAAGATTTCTGGAATTTCTGGAAGCTGTAAATGTCCTTTACAAGGCACAGCTTTGCAGAGGTCAGTTACCGGTCTTGAGGTAGAGAGAGTACCACGGATTCGTAGGTGGGCCATAAGCGTAATCACAAGGGTTCTCATTAGAAGGAGGCTGAGGGGGCTTGACACACACAGGAGAGAAGGCCAATGTGACCGCTGAGGCAGAAACTGGAGTGATGTGACCACAAGCCAAGGAATGTCGGCAGCCTCTGGAACCTGAAAGAGGCAAGAACAGCCCTCCCCTAGAGACTCCAGGGGGAGTATAAGTCTCCAGCACTGTGATTTTGGCCCAGCAAAACTAATCTCAGACTCCTGGCCTTTGGAACTATGGGAGGATGCATATTCGTTGTTTTGAGCGACAATAGCTAATATGACTCGTATCCCTAAAGTTATGATCTTCATCGTCCAGATGAGAAAACTGTAGCCCAGGGAAAGAAGGCAACTTCCCCGTTATCACCAAGCTGGGTGGCGAGGGGTCAGGACTAGAACCTGCAGGAGCCAGCTCCTCGACGGAGCTCTGTTCCTTCACCCAGCACCCCCGGGAAGGCTGTACACTCATCCCCCCTTATCTGTAGGGATACATTTCAAGAGCCCCAGGGGATATCTTGAAGCTATGGATAGTACCGAACACCGCATACACACTACATTTTTTGCCGTGCATAATATCTAGGGTAAGGTTTCGTTTATAAATTAGGCCCAGTAACAGATTAACAACAATAACTAAAAATAAAATAGAACAATTGTAACAATCCACTGTAATAAAAACTATGTGACTGTGGTCTCACTCTCGCTCTCTCTCCCCCTTCTTCCTGGGGTGATGGGAGATAATGAAATGCCTCTGTGACGAGATGAAGTGAGGGGGATGCCGCAGGCATGGTGATGGAGTGTTACTAAACTCCTGACAACACGTCAGAAAGAGGATCATCTGTTTCCAGACCGTGGCCAGCATGGCGAACCGAAACCTCCGAAAGCAAAATCAAGGATAAGGGGGAACTACCGTCTATGACAGCAGTTTCTTCCAGATCATGGGAAGCAACCCACCACGATTTACAACAGGTAAAACAAACCAAAATCTTTGCAAATCATGGGTAAAAGCAGTGTGGTTGTATGGGAATGACTTGAGAGGGAAGCTTCTAGAAGAAACGTGCCAGGCGGCTCCACTCCTCGGAGGGCTCTTGGAAAGGCCCTTCACACCCCTGGGCTGCATTTTTCTCTTGAGTAATGGGAGAGGTTGGGCTACACCCCTGCTTCCCACAGACTCCCACCTTGGGGCTTTGTGAGGGCTCAGGGACACATCCCCCGCCCCCCCCACGCTGGCCCAGGAGGTATCAGCGCTCTTGCCCTTCCCGGGCTGCTTCAGTCTGCAGCGCCCCTTCCGTCAGCTTCCTCTCCTGCTCTTCTGCACCACATTTCTTTTCAACAAAGCCCCACAGCTACAATTAAGTTTGAAAGCCGTTCACACCCCCCCACACACCTGCTGAGGTCAACCGGTCCACTCTTACTGTTTGCCCAGACATGGGGTCCAGGCAAGCGAGGCACAGAGGATCTCCCAGGAGTCAGAAAGCACTTGAAGGGGCCCTAAGTGCAAGCTCATTCCACATTTGCGGTCTGGGCCACGACACGGGAGAGAGCTCGGTCACGGCTGTTTTATGATGAAAGTGACCTTAGCCAGCCCTCATCAGTGGTCACCGAAGAACGTGAGACACAGCTCTGAGGATGCACAGGACCGTCAGAGTCCTCCTTAACGCTCGAGCAGGGGCTGGGGCTCCTGGGCTCACCGGGCTTGTGGGCTCTAGAGAACACACACCAAAACCTGTCGGCGAGCGGCCCAGGCTGGGAAAATGCACATCCTTGGGGATCAGGCCTCTCAAGTCAAAGAGGATCCGTCGGTTTCCCTTCAAGTGACAGACCCTGACGCTTCCATGGCCGTTCTCCCGGTGCACTCAGATGCTTGGGAGAAAGCCTATGATTAAAAGCAATGAATGCATTATGAAAATGAGTTGAGCAAACCATGATTTTATTGGCTCTGAGGCCAAGTAATAAAAAGGTAAATGTGAACAGGTGTGCCAGTTAATATTGTTGGCTAATTGATTAAGTATGGTTACCCCCGAGCATCCGCCTCTGTTCAGCTCATACCACTTCAACTGCAGAAAGTAGGAAGTGCAAAATACGCACACTTTCTAAAGCTCTCTTTAAAACAAAAAACAAACCTTATTATATGGTCCCCACCTGGGCCACGATTAAGCACTCATTGCAGTAACAATGGCTCCATTGTTTCTCTTTTTATCCTAATAACTATATTCAAATTACAGAAATTTTTGAGAGCCAGAGCCATAATGAAACTGGGGCTCAGAAAAGTTGATTGGTTTTCCCAAGGTCACGGAGGGCAGAGCCGGAGGAGCCTGACACACAGCTCCAGGTTCTCAAACCAGTAACTGCTCCAATACACATAACAAGGGCTCATTCACTGCTGTCCCAACTCAGAAGGTCTTGAGCTTACTCAATTCAGGGACACAAGGAATATATGCAGCCAACCTCATTATCTGTAACAGTCTGGGTTTTCTAGGGAAACAGAACCAACAGACATATAAACACACACACACAGAATCAGAAAGAGAGATTAAGAGATTTAAGGAACTGGCTCACACCACTGGAGGGATTTGCCAAGTCCAAGATCTGATGGGGATAGGCCACCAGGCTGGAGACCCCAGGAAGAGCTGTAGTTCCAGTCCAGCAGAATTCCTTCTTGCCACAGAGAGGTCAGCCTCTGTTGTATTAAGGCCTTCGACTAATTAAATACGGACCACCCACATCCAGTGAACGCCAGCACAGAAACATCCGAATGTTTGACCACATCTTCTGGACGCCATGGCCTAGTTGGCACAGAAAATTAATCATCACACTATGTCCACCGAAGGTCCAGATCTCTACCCCCTCCACTTGTTTGGGCTTAGGAATATCCCAGGACGTGACAGGAGAAGCACGGGGCTGCCTGTGTGCGGTAACCTGCAGACTGTCTGCAAAGTCATGGCATCACGGGTGCTCGGGGACCTACAGGAGACACACGGACCCAGGAGAATTCCTAGGATGTATGGACCAGGGGCCCCATAAAGGGGGTTAGGTCTTCAGTTACTTTCTCTGCAGCTTTTGGACACACAAACCACACGGTGTGTTTTGGTTATCGATGATTGTGAAACAGACTACTTGAAATTTGGTGGCTGGCTCCTATCACTGATCGGGGAGCCTCCGGCCAGAGCACAGGGGCTAGCTTGTCTTTGTCCCATGTGATGGCTGTGAGTTCCCTTCAATTCTACCTCCAGTGCCTCCATTAGAATGACCCCAACAGCTGGAAACTGGCTGAGTCACCTGACGGGGGTCATAGGTCTATGGCCTCAATTCCCATTATTGGCTAGGTTCTTTGGTGTCCTCCATATAATCCCAGGGCTTCTTCCCCTCCACGCTGCCTCTCCACGTGGTCTCTCCTGCAGGGTACGAATGCACTCTGACCAGCTCAGAGCAGATGGAAGAGGACAAGGAAACACAGGAGCGTGAATAATGCAGGGCACGGTTCTTTGAGATTCACAAAAGTGATGACAGAGCGCATCATCCATGGTAGTCCATAAAGCCACCCAAGTCTTCTCAGAGTGAGAATCCTTAATCTCACGCAACATCTCTCAGATCAGCCCCAATCTCCTGGGAGCCCCCCATAATTCCTCTTCTTCTCCCCCATCCTCTGCCCTCATTTTGCCTTAGAGACCTTGCCCTACTTCCAAAGTCTTTTGCATCTCAAACTCACACTCCAGTGGATGGCCGTCAGACCCAGAAACTTCCCCCAAAGCAACACTAGTTTCTTTCTCCTTGAGAGTCTACAAGATTTGTTATCCAAATTTTCCAGGAGGTCTGGGGGCAGGGAAGAAAGTGCTTTCCATTCTTCTAATTCAAAAACTCTAACTCAAAGAGGGGGGAAAAATAGCAACAAATGGATCACCTTTCCATTTTCGGACACAGGTGAATGCCTTGCACTGATTAGAGCTAGCTCAGGTCCTCACCTATAAACGGGAATCATCCATCTCAAGGGTCTGTCGGGAGGATTCAGTGAGGGAAGGAGGGAAAGTGCTAGAACAAAGCACGCTGTCTGCTGTCCTCACAGCAGCAGTTGTATCTTGTCACATACATCCTGCGTTTTCCTCAAATTCCCAGCTTGATGAGCCAAGCAATTCAAGGAGATAGAATTTCCAAGACAGTCATCTTAATCCTTTTTCTTGGAAAAGGAAACTCCATCAAGGTGCAAAACTTCTTGGATCCTCCTCCTAGAGAAGGAAAATGAGTCAGTATCCGGCTGTCTCGGTATTGGGTTCCCGAGAAAATGTATTTTGGGGTGTCTCTGACAACCAAAAAATGTATATAGAAATATATATATCTAAAATATAAATGATGGGTTTCCAGACTTGCCCCAGAAGCGTGTGGAAGCTCTCGCACATCCCGGGTGCAAGAGGATAAAAGAAGTGCAGTCGCCCCCTCCGCGAGTGTCTTCTCCCGGCCCCTCTTCCCAGCCACCTCCCCAGCCGCCGGCCTTGGGAAACCCCGGCTCCCCGAGTCACCACCAACCCCCACCCAAGTGGTTGGGGGGGTAGCTAAAGAAGGTGGGGGGGGAGCCGCTCCTTGAGCAGGCCTCCCAGGAAGGGGGTAAACTTGAGTGTGACCCCAAGGTCCAACCATTCCCCTGCCCCGCCCCGTTCTCATCCAGACTGAGAGGGAAGCGGTCCCACAGAAGGTCTTCACTTTCTCTTAAAATGCCATTCACCAGACAGGGGGTTGTTCCGTTTTGTTTTTTAGGTACTCAGATGTGTCTTTTTTTTCTCTGTGTTTTCAGGATGACGATGAAGTTTAATGGGTCCGACCTCATCGCGGGGCATGTGTCAAATAGACAACCGCACATGCAGTGGCCTGAGGAGCCCATCAGACAGCCTTCGCTCCTCCTTATGCTTTCCGATCCCGACTTTGTGCTGGTGGCTTCACAGACCCTTCTCTGTGTGGCTTCTCCCAGACCCCGAGTCCCTGTGGAACTTACTGATGGATGTGAGTTCTCCGATTGTGATTCTCCACACTCTGTGGCCGAACCCCACCTTCTCTGGGCCTGACCAAGCTCTGTTACACACACGCCCAGTTTCTAGGATCCCGCTGGCCCAGACCCCACTGTGGCCACCTGGCCCTTCTTGAGGTGAAATAAAATGGAGATAAAAGAACAGGTCACTTTCTGTGTCCCATCCAGCCGTTGGCCAAGCAGCCGCTCAGAGCTCCAAGACTGTCTTTCTTATTCTGACCTGAAATGGACCCCATTTCACAAGCAACTGATACCCAAAATGGTATCATCAGAGGCAAATGTCATTTCTGCATCCCCGTGAAGTTAAAAATCACACCAAATTAAGGGAATCCATTCATTTCTGTTTGATAAATGCATCACAAACATCGGTTTTATTCCTAAGTAACAGTTAATGAATTTCATAGCAATCTTTTTACAGAATTGAGAAGAGAGGACTCACAAGGATAGTAAAACCAGGCTCTCTCACTTCCCTTGGCAAAGCAGATAGTCTCTGTAAGTCGATTTCTCTGAATTACCGTGTGTTTTGCTTTGTTTAGCCAAGAAAATAATCTGAAAGTTAACACAGCCTCGGGTCATGAGCTGCTCCGAGGCTGCTACAAAGTCCATCTCTCAGGCTCCATATTAGATTTTTTTTTTTCTCGGAAGAGTGTCATTTCCTTCTCCTTAGGATTCCAAATGATTCGTTTACTTTTTTGTGTGTCAAATATAATATGGCTGAAATCATTTGAAGTCAGGAAAAACTGGCTTAGTTTTCTTGACTTTCTGGACTTTTCTGTGAAACCTCTTTCATCAATAGGCAAGTTGGGGTTCACACATCATCACAGCCAAGGAAATATGGCAAAGCCAGGCTATTCGAAAAGCTACAAAAATGGGAATAAAAGGGGAGGAAAAAGCTTCTGAAGACAGTGCGAAAAGATAAGGCACTTCGGAGATACTAACAAAATTCGGAGAAAACGAAACCGTAACAAAGATCGATTTGTACAGCGCCGCGTGGTTTTCACCCAAAGTGTTTCTGATGCCCGGTTCGCTCGTCGGGTCAAATCCCTCTGCTACTGTTCCAGGGTCATTGTCCTTGAGGACTTGACGGGGTTCCCAGGATTAAGGCATGCTGCGATCAGGTTCACCCGCACCTGTTTCTCGGGTCTGCGCTGTATTCACGCGACTGCTCCGAGAACGAACTTGAGTACTTGGACTTTTCTCTCTGGGTCTCAGGAAATATCCCTCCGACTGGGATCCCCGGAACACGGGCCAGGCCTCCCTTCTCGATCCGTCTTCCACATCCTGCCCTGTGCACTCCTCCGTCCCTCCGAGGCTGGCCGCTGCCGTCGGAAGGCCGCGCACGGGGTGAGTTGGGGCCTCCAAGCTGTGACCTGAGGCCGTGCCCTTCCCTCTCCGTGCCTCTGTTTCCCAGCTGTGAAAGAGGGATGCTGATGGCTATTCCCCACATGTGAGACCCTCGCGAGCTGAAATGCGCGAGCACGCCTCAGCACAGAGCAATGCCGCCTGTCGCCCTCGCTATCTGCAAGTGACCTCCACGCCCTGGGGGAGCTTCTGCACAAGGGCAAAGAGCAGCAACCTCCCCGGAGACGCAGCACCACCTGCGTTCAACAAACGTGTGCTTTAAATCAATGCAGCTGAATGTTTGTACTGCCTTCTCGAATATGCTTCTGTCCGATCATTACAGAATTATGGTGCATTTGGAAATCTGGAAACCGCGTGCGTAAGTATTCTATCTGTACACCTGGACTGGACGTGGGAGCCTGGAAGCGGGCTCCGGGCTCGTCTCTATCTTTGCTGAGGAAATGGCTCCCCTTAGTGGACTCGTGAGTAATTGCACATACTTTCGCCTCGCATTTAAGAGCAGGAGTCCTGCTGGACGCGGTAACCGACAGCAATAGCTAACGCTGTTTAATAACATTAAATTAGACTGTGTTTAAATTTATTTCCCCAAGTTTCATTTCGCCAACCCAAACCCACCACAATCTCACGCCATCACGACGTTCTATGAGAAAAAATCAGAGTGGAGCTTTACCAAGAAAAGGCAAAAATGTATTTCCACTTAATTAAAACATCTACTCCGCTAACGGTCTGTACAAGCCATCAAAGTGGTTTACACAGTTGCTTAATTCTAATCATGCTTTAAATGTCAATCTGATCAAAACCACACTGAGATACCACCTTACACCAGTCAGAATGGCCAAAATTAACAAGACAGGAAACAACAAGTGTTGGAGAGGCTGCGGAGAAAGGGGAACCCTCTTACACTGTTGGTGGGAATGCAAGTTGGTGCAGCCGCTTTGGAAAACAGTGTGGAGATTCCTTAAAAAATTAAAAATAGAGCTACCCTATGCCCTGCAATTGCACTACTGGGTATTTACCCCAAAGATACAGATGTAGTGAAAAGAAGGGCCATATGTACCCCAATGTTCATCGTAGCAATGGCCACAATCGCCAAACTGTGGAAAGAGCCACGGTGCCCATCAACAGATGAATGGATATTCCATATATACAATGGAATACTACGCCTCCATCAGAAAGGATGAATATCCAACTTTTGTAGCAACATGGACTGGATTGGAAGAGATTATGCTGAGTGAAATAAGCCAAGAAGAGAAAGTCAGGTATCACATGGTTTCACTTACTTGCGGTGCATGAGGAGTAACATGGAGGACAGTGGGAGAAGGAAAGGAAATGTGAACTGGGGTAAATCAGAGAGGGAGATGAAGCACGAGAGACTGTGGACTCTGAGAAACAAACTGAGGGTTTTGGAAGGGAGGGGGTGGGGGGATGGGAGAGCCTGATGGTGGGTACTGAGGGCACGTATTGCATGGAGCACTGGGTGTGGGGCATGAATGATGAATCTTGGAACTCTGAAAAAATAAAATAAATTATTATAAAAAAATAATAATTGTCAATCTGGGTCCTTCAAGAAGCAGCTGAGTTCTGGTCGAATGGGTCTACTGAGTGCAAGAAAATCAGGAGCAGCAAGGGAAGAACCAGCTCTGACTCTCTTCCAGATGCCAAAACGGGTCTGGAAATTATCATGATTTTCCATATATGAATTGGCATTTCATAAAGTACTGCTGACTGTGTGAACTAGGTAGTCAGGACAGAATCTCCACATCTTCTTGTCTTCCTTTGTGATATTTGGAGATTGGACTACATCCCTTCATCCCGCTGGAATGAAATAGAAATGAGTGCATTTTCTAAATGTGTATTAGTGGATGTGTACTTTCTTGAAACTCAGCTATGGACCAGATGATGACAGTGACGGGGGCGGTAGCTAACACCGAGCCCAGTACCTACTCTGTGTCAATCACCCCGTCTGTGCAGTGCATGAATCATCTATTCCCTTCACCATAATTCTTTATAGTAGATGCTCTTACTACTTTCCCTTTATAGACGAGAAATGGTCCGAGTTTCACAACCATTTGCTGGAGGGCACGTGGCTAGTAAGTCACTGAGGTGCGGCTGGAACCCTGTTTCTGTCCCTAACTACCACACTACCCGGGCAAATGGTGCACCTCCATAACGATTAGAAATAAAAATTCTGTATTACATGTGCACATGCATTTATAGAGTTGAAATTAATGACATTTATTAATAAGCTCCTGGTTAATTAAAATGGAATCCTATTTATAAGAAAACATTCCAGGGGCACCTGGGTGGCTCAGTTGGTTAAGCGTCTGCCTTCGGCTCAGGTCGTGATCTTGGAGTCCCAGGATCGAGTCCCATATTGGGCTCCCTGCTCGGCGGGAAGCCTGCTTCTCCCTCTCTCACTCCCCCTGCTTGTGTTCCCTCTCTCGCTCTGTTTCTCACTGTCAAATATATAAACAAAATCTTAAAAAAAAAAAAAAGAAAGAAAGAAAGAAAAAAGAAAACATTCTGAAAAAGGCATACAGATAACCAATAAGCCTGTGGAAAGCATGTTCCCCATCACTCATCATGAGGGAAATGCATATTAAAACCACAATGAAATACCACTATAGGTCTATTAGACTGGCTAAAACTTGTCTTTAAACCTGACTACAACACGTGCTGAGAAAGTTGTAGAGCAACTGTCCAAATCACTGTTTGCTGGGGGAGAATGCAAACCAGCTCAGTCTTTTTGAAAAAGCAGTTTGACTCTTCCTTCTAAAGTTAAATTTTCATGTCTCATATGTTCCAACAACCCCACCCGTGGGCCTTGCATGCAAGAAAAAGAAAATAGATATCCATACAAATACCTAGAGGCAAAGATTTACAACGGCTTTCTTCATAATCACCCTAAACAAGAAATCATCCAAATACCCATCAACTGGCAAATGGGGAAACCAACTGATACACATTCACACGATGGACGAGTCCTCCTCCGTAAGCAGAAATAAGGCACCAAGACTAGCACCAGCCTGGGTAAATCTCTCGTGCATTTTGCTCAGTGGGAGAAGGCTGCTCAAAAGGCTACGCACTCTTCTATTTCATTCATGTGACCTTCTCCAAAAGGAAAAACCGCAGGGAGGGAGAACACGGTGGTGGTCGCCAAAGGTTGGGATGGAACAGACAGCGAACTTCTTGAGGTGGATGAAAATGTCAGCTGAGGGGATGTCAGAGTGGCTCAGTTGGTTGAGCGACTGCCTGTGGCTCAGGTCATGATCCTGGAGACCCGGGATCGAGTCCCACATCGGGCTTCCTGCTCGGCGGCAAGCCTGCTTCTCCCTCTCTCACTCCCCCTGCTTGTGTTCCCTCTCTCTCTGTGTTTCTCTCTGTCAAATAAATAAATAAAATCTTTAAAAGAGAAGAGAAAATGTCATCTGATTATGCTATCATTAATCATACGTTAATCATAACATAATACATCATAGCCATATGTTAATTATCCCTCAACAAATCTAAATGAAAAAAGGCAGGAAGGGCTGAAGGAAGGAAGGCAGCGAGGGAGGGAAGGAGGAAGAAGAAGGGAGAACAGAATCAGTGCAGGAAACCTCTTCAGAGCACTGGCCAAGGTGTAGACTTCCTGGGTTCAAACAGGGCTCAACCCCTGTGGGACTTGAGCCACATTATTGGACTTCCCTGTCCCTCAGTTTCCTCATCTATAAAATGGGTTAGTAATGCATCTAACTTCACAGTGTTTTTATGAGAATTCACTTAGTTGATAACTTTAAAGCACTTAGAACAGTACCTGGCAGATAGTAACTTCTCAATAAATATGTGTACCATGAATGATCATATCAGAGACTCAGTGGGTCAATGACATCAACTGTCAAGTAGGCAGAATCAGGGTTTATTAAGCCAGCTATCTGATGCTGTCCACTGATCTAAGCTGGTAAAGGGCATCCAAGTCCCATCCATTCCAACCTCCTGAATATACGGTTAAATCCCTAGCTGATTTTCTCTGCAACAAGCCAACTCCTAAAACGGGATCTCTGCTACCTCCAACATTGTTGGAACCCCAAAACTAAAGCCCAGTAAAGTAAAACCTGACACTCTTATGTGCAGCATTTACAGATCTCGATGGTGAGTAGTCTCTCCGCAAGCCCTCCATGCTCCTCCCACCCCCTTCGATAGGAATACTTCAAAGCAGCCCCATAAGGCAGAGAAATCAGCCTATACAGAACCTGCGTCCTATACACACACAGCCCACCATCCCTCACACCCACCAAGGACGTGGGGTCTCTTCAAAGTGATCAGAGTGAGGCAGGGAAAGAGGGCAGCAGCAGGGTCTAGAGCTGAGATCACCCAGCTAGAGGCCGAACAAACTGCAGGGCAGTGAGCCCTGAGGGAGAAAGGGAAGGTTCACCCATGTGAACACATCATCCCTGGGGCCCAGAGCCAAAGATTTGCCCCATGGCCCTAGATAGACTCCCCCACACGTGGGCACTGAGCAGGGATCTGCTGTGCCTCTTCCCCGTCCTAGGCTGGAGACAAGAGACAGGGAGTAAAGACAGGAGGGAAACTGTACAAAGTCACTGGGAGCTCTCCGGCGCTGGTCACCATGGCAATTGCCAGAAAAAGAGGTCAGGCCGGCGGGCTCTGAAGCGCGCATTCGTGAATGCTAGCTGGGCCTCCGCAGCCGCGCACCTGCAGTCTCTGCTCTGTCTTGGTACAGAGATCACACACGCCCACAGGGGCACGGGTGCTAAGGTCCTCTGTTGCATTATTACATAACAGCAAAAGAAAGTCAAAGGGGAAGCCAAAGTGGGAGCAGACTACCTAAACTCCTAAACATCCATCAATATGAGAGTGGGTTATTAGTGTTGTTACAACCAGAAGACGTCACACACAGTACAAGTGAATGAGTGAATGCTGCAAGTATCGACACGCACAGTTTTAGAAGAATTAGAATGACTTGGGGCGCCTGGGTGGCTCAGTTGGTTAAGCGACTGCCTTCGGCTCAGGTCATGATCCCAAAGACCCGGGATCGAGCCCCACATCGGGCTCCCTGCTCGGCGGGAAGCCTGCTTCTCCCTCTCTCACTCCCCCTGCTTGTGTTCCCTCTCTGGCTATGTTTCTCTCTGTCAAATAAATAAATAAAATCTTAAAAAAAAAAAAAAGAATTAGAATCACTAAAGGATTAGCAAGGCTATAAGAATAAAACGTAAAAATGAACTGCATTTCTCTGTAACAGAAGCAAATGGTTGAAAAGGCAGTTTTCCCAGAAGACATACTTAAAACAGCAATAAAACAAAAAATTCCCATATTTGCTCACCTTTTATTGCTCTGGCTATCAATGGATACTGTCTAAAGACGGCCAATCCAGCAATAAACATGTATCTTTTTATTTCACACAAAGTTAAACACCAGTACTAAAATATATATTATTAAGAAAAATAGTAGATAAAGGAGACAAGAGAAGAGGATGTGGTGTAAGTCAATAACCAAGAATTTTATTCTTCATGACAGTGGTTCTCTGAATAGGCTCCCAGACAAAAGCATCAGCATCACCTGGGAACTTGCTAAACATGAAAATTCTCAGGTCCCACCCAGACCTGCTGGATCAGACACTCTGGGGTGTTTTAAGAAAACTTCAAGAGGTTTCAAATACACACTAAAATTTGGGAGCAACTGCTTTCGAATGAGGACACAATAAATACTATTTAAACTTACCAATCAAGAAAGACTTATAAATATATTCAATTTCTTCCTGATGGCAAAGATCGGAAAGATAGCCAGAAGATCTGCCACAAGAAACTGTTGTCTATGGAGAGTGGGGTTGGGTTTTTGAAGGAGGTGGGGCTTAAACAGAGGTGTTTTTTTTTTGAATTTTATGTCGTTCTGAATGGTTTGAATTTTTATAGCATGTTGATCCTTTTAAAGAAGGAGGAGGAGGAGAAGGAGGAAGAGGAGGAGGAGGTGGAGAAGAAAGAGAGGAAGAAAGGAGAGGGAGAAGGAGAAGAGGAAGAAGAAGGAGGAGGGGAAGACATACACTAAAACATAATGAGTGTATTTAGGGATGGCTCTACTCCTCGTGGGCATTCCATTACCCCAGTCATGATCAGGCAGATAATTTGCAACATTTTTTTTTAAAATTATATTTCCAGGGCGCCTGGGTGGCTCAGTGGGTTAAAGCCTCTACCTTCGGCTCAGGTCATGATCTCAGGGTCCTGGGATCGAGGCCCGCGTCATGCTCTCTGCTCAGCAGGGAGCCTGCTTCCTCCTCCCTCTCAGCCTGCCTCTCTGCCTGCTTGTGATGATCTCTTTCTCTGTCAAATGAATAAATAAAATATTTTTTAAAAATTATATTTCCAAAAAAAGAACACTGTGGTGACTCTTGATACCACACATCAATGCTAAATTATGGCTTCGTTTCATGCTTCAATTTCTAGTTTCCCAACTTTTTTCTGAGAATTACTGCCCAACGGAAGGACACATCACATTGTTTTACACCAGACTGTCAGTAGATAGTAAAAATCAGTGGTTTGAATGAATAGTATGAGTATGCCTTTAGTGTGCAGAATGAATCAGAAGGAAAAATGACGGGGAGGCCCTAGAATGGGGGGGGTCTATCCCCTCCACAAGAAAAAGCAGTATCTGATCCTATGTGATTCTTGGTTACAAGAGGTGGTCACTCCTCCCAGCTGTGCTTCTTTCCAAAGCTGACCCACCGCCATCCAGCCTCCCCCACCTGCCCAGGTGTGCAAACCGCTTCTCCGTTGAGAGGCGGAGTTTATTCCCCCCTTTCCATCTGGGCTCCTCCCTTGCTCTGACTGCTCAAATTTCAAACCCTGACCTTCAGGCAGCAGTTTGCCCCTCCTGCGTCTTCAAACAGTCCTTGGAACTCAAGCCCCAGATTGGGAGGACGTCTGAGCAGCAACAGGCTGAGGCTCACATAGAAGAGAACTGAGGTCCCTGGTCAACAGACCTGACCCAAGGCCCAGCCAAGAGCCGGCGCCGGTCGCGTGCAGCCTGCGGAGGACCCGGTCCCGGCTGCCTTCTCTCGAAGCAGCACTGCCCAACCCACTGCGCTCAACCTGCAGGATTCTGGGAGATAGTGAACTGGATACTGTTTTAAGCCACCGGGTTTTAATGCTTGTTTGGCTGAGGGTTTATTCTGCAGCAAGAAACAACGGAAACAGAACCTGGGGTGTTGTTGGAAGCGAAATCAGAAAGAAGCAGCTTCGACTTTGGGATGGGGTGGCAAGCAAGAGCCAGACGGGCCTCCGGGAAACCTCGGATGGAGTCTCAAAGGAGGGAGACAGGAAATTTCCACTGAGGCTGAAGCAAAGAAAACCCGTGTCCAAGTTTGGCGCCACTCCAAAAGTTGGGTTGGGGGCACCTGGGTGGCTCAGTTGGTTGAGCGTCTGCCTTCACCCCCGACTCCTGGGATCCAGCCCTGCATCGGGCTCCCTGCTCCACGGGAAGCCTGCTTCTCCCTCTGCTACTGCTCCCTGTGCCATGCGCTCTCTCGCGCTCTCACTCTCTCTCTCTCTCTCTGACAAATAAATAAAATCTTTTTTAAAAAAAATGAAACTAAGACTTGGGCTTTCTCATCTGCCGCAACAGACAGAATGTGTGACCAGCAAAGGGGCATGGCCAGCCACAGAGTCGTTCAGACAGAATATTCAAAGAGACAACTAGTTTCTTCTAGTGGCCTCTAAGAAAATCCGAAGAAAGGGAGAGATGAGCTCCCCCCAAAAAGGGACAATTCGATTTGAGAGCAGAATTTAGAAAACAACCCAGAGAACCCCAGACCCAAGAAAATGTAATGGAAGGAAGATTGGCCCTAAGGCAAAGATTAAGTCCCGGTTTTTGCAAGTAAAATGTGGTCTCAGAATCAAGTTCAAGCCAGGAACGCGGCAGTAAGACCCTTCGAAGTCCACGGAAAGATGGAAGATGGTGTCTCGAGACCTCCTCAGCCAAACTAGAGGACTTCTAAGAATCATGAGGGAGTTTTTCTACAGTGTCCTGTCATTCTAAGGTTTAGAGGTGCCTGTCCCCAAATAACAGTGGTCTACGGAGTTTGCCTAATAGAGCAGATTTTGTAATTTGACACAGAGGAAATCTATAAAGTTTTCTTTTAAGAGGCATTATACTGATTTCTAGTAAAAGGAATAGGAACAGGTCAAAATGAGAAGAGGTTTCTGGGCCCCTAACCTCTTACAGGGAGGAAGAAGGCAGAGAAAGCTATTCATCTCCAAGCATAGGTCATTTCTAATGGAGAAGAAAAGACAATTAAGCAGGTCAGAGTCCAGAATCATAGAGACCCAGTCCCCAGGAGGAGTGGTTTTTAAAAAATAGTTATTAAAAAATAAAAAAACCCTGTCAACATATGCATGACTGGATTTCAGAATCAATGTGGACTGGTGAAAGCTATATTCCCGGTGCTGTCTTTACTGTACTTACACTGTCCCTTTCTCACACTGTAAGTTGGGGGTGTAGAGGGCAGAACACCCCTTTTTGACTTACGGATGCTACACCCCAGGAGACGTGCCAGAGGAGCTGTAGCCGAGGACCCCAGCCACACCTGAACCTGGTTTTCATAATGCAGCCCTGGACGTTGAGCTAACACCGAATACTAAGGGGGTGAGGGGCGGACGGTGGCACAGAGGAAGTGAGTATATTTGGCTCAGGGAAGGGATGTAAACTGTGGCGGTCAGAGAGCAAACATGGTACATGGCGTCCAAAGACAGAGACTTCTTGCACATGCTTGCCATTCCCATAGCAACCGAAGAGTCCCCGTCCCCTCCTCGTAAATCCGGGCTGGTCTCCTGAGCGCTTTGATAAAGAGGATGTGGTGGAAGTTTGTATCATTCCCCAGAGGCCTTAATAGGACTGGCAACTCCTGTTTCCTTCCTCTTGAACACGTCTCCCTGGGACTGAGCTGCCTTGCTAGGAGGAGGCCCAAGCTGTGTTAATGAAGAGGGCCACATGAACGAGAACCAAGACCGCCAGGCAACAGGCCTGGCCAAGTTCCCAGTCGAGAGCCAGCACCGACTGCCGAGTCTATGAATAAGCCATGTTGGACACGTCAATACAACCAAGACCCCAAATGTCTACAGCCCCAGCCCAAACCACGTGGACTAGATCTTTCAAGCGAGCTCAGTTGACTCGTAGACTTGGGGAAAGGGAGGGGGGTTGGAGGATGGGGAAACTAAGCGATGGACATTAAGGAGGGCATGGGACATAATGAGCACTGGGTGTCATATAAGACTGATGAATCACTGATCTCTACCTCTGAAACTAATAACACATCACATGCTAATTACTTGAATATAAATTTTTATTATTTTTTTAAAGATTTTTATTTATTTGACAGCGAGAAACACAACCAGAGAGGGAACACAAGCAGGGGGAGTGAGAGAGGGAGAAGCAGGCTTCTCGCGGAGCAGGGAGCCTGATGTGGGGCTCGATCCTGGGTCTCCGGGATCATGACCTGAGCCGAAGGCAGTCGCTTAACCAACTGAGCCACCCAGGCGCCCCTGAATATAAATTTTTAAAAACGAATATTAGCCTGTTTCTCCTCTCTCACTCCCCCTGCTTATGTTCCCTCTCTAGCTGTGTTTCTCTCTGTCAAATAAATAACTAAAATCTTTTTTAAAAAATTTAAAAAATGAAAAGGAATACTACATAAATGGAATCAGGCTATGCTTAACCCTTTTAGATTGGCTTCTTTCATTCAGGGTAATTCCTCTGAAATGCATCTAAGTTGTTACATGTGTCAATAGTTCGTTTTATTGCTGAGTCATTATTTTCCAGTGTACTTTTACCACAGTTTGCTTATCCATTCACCTGTGGTAGGACATTTGGGTTGCTTCCAGTTTGGGGCTATTACAAAGAAAGCCACGATGAACTTTTGTGTACAGGTTTTTGTTTGAACATAAGTTTTCATTTCTCGAAGATAAATATCCATGACAGAGACTGTTGGGTTATATGATATGTGCATGTTTAATTTTATAAGAAATATTTATAATATTATTTTTATAATAACCTACAGTGGCTAACCATTTTACACCCCTCATCAGCACTGGAACTATTGATATTCTTAGCTGTTGTTATTTTATCTGTATGTAAACATGTAACACATGCGGCTTTAATTTGTATTTCCCTAGAGGCTTATGGGTTTATTTACCATCAGTAGGTTCTCTTTAGAAAAGTGTCTATGCAAGTGTTTTGCCCATATTCTAATTGGATTGTTTGTTTTCTTACTATCGAGTTTAGCGAATTCTTTATTACTCTAAATACAAGTTCATTATGAGGCAGTAATCTGAAAAAAAGGAACTTGGGAAATATAACACTATTTATTTATTCATTTACTTATTTATTTTACCATTCGGGTATTTCTTTTTTTCATTTTTAAATTGAAGTATAATTAACCTACAGTGCTATATTAGTTTCACATGTAGAGCAGATTGATCCAACAATTCTATACCTTACTCAGTGCTCCCCATGATGTATCTATTTTATAACTGGAAATTTATACCTCTTAATCCTCTTAATCTAGTTCATTCTCCACCTACTGCCCCTCTAGCAACCATTACCTTGTTCTCTGTATTTAAGAGTCTTTCTTTCTCTCTTTCTTTCTTTCTTTCTTTCTTTCTTTCTTTCTTTCCCTCATTCCTTCCTTCTTTCTTTCTTTCTTTCTTTTTTCTCTCACTTTCTTATTTGTCTTGTTTTTTAGATTCTACGTATAAGTGAACTCATCTGATATCTGTCCTTGTCTGACTCACCCCACTTACCATTCTACCCCCCGGATCCACCCATATTATTGCAAGTAGCAAGACCTTTCTTTTCTATGGCTGAGTAATATTCTATTGACTGTATATACCACATCTTCTTTATCCATTCATCTACCAGTGGACACCTGGGCTGCTTCCGTATCTCAGCTATTATAAATAATGCTGCAGTAAACATAGGGAGGCATATATCTTTTTGAAACCATTGTTTTAAGCCCCGAAGTTTTAAGGTGGTTTGTCACTCGGCACTGAATAACTGAAACACGAACTTTGGGCAGCTCTCCAACAGCTGACCAGTTGTGTGCACTTGATCCCACAGACTATCACTTTAAGCTTATGTGCACCCAATAATCGTTTCTTTCTTCCTTGGAAATAATTACAATTATCCAAATGATGCTTGCAGGAGAATGTGGAAGAAAAAAAATCCCAATTCCATCAACCACTGATTTACCCACATCAATTTGATTCATATGCCAGTCTTTCCTTGAATGTTGTAATAGTGAAACACAAAGCCCAAGGTCGAAACTCTCAAACAGAGATAGAGAGAGGGCCGGGTTTCAGGGGCAGGGCAGCACCTAGCCGCCACATTCACTTGCTCCCACACACTAACTACTCGCGCATTCTGGGTGCCCGCTGGCTAAGGAGCGGTGACTGCTGGCTAAAGGCCAGGAACTGGACCTTGTGGTGTTGAATGCATGGGGTACCTGAGAGCCTAGGGCTCCTTCTAGGGTATATTTCCTGCGAGGATTCTGAGCAGGTGGGTGCAGGAGGAGTGCTTTACAGAGAGCCCTACAGTTCCTGAACCCCAGAGTCCTCCTTGCTCACCAGCCTGCTGCCTGGTGCCCGCTGTCTCTTTCTTGATCTTGGACCTTGGCCCACGGCGCTTGTGATCACCCCCGATCCTCAGCCTTCACGGCCCATGGCCCTGTGTCCACACCCCTGCCTATATTCCCCAGGGAGCTGGCCTCTATCAACCTCTGTCCACCTTCCAGGGAAAGGGCTCCTAGCCCCATTATTTAGTTGCTAGTCACATTGTCTTTCCCTTCCTGGCCTGTCCTCCATTAGAGTCCCAGCACTCTAGGGGTGAGTCTCGGGCTCAGAGGGGGCAACGCAAGGGGCTAGACTGCCTTCCATGGAGATACAAGCCACGCAGAGCGAGACCTGCTCTTCCCTCCTGCTTCAGCTGCTGCAACCTCAGAGCTCACAGCGTGATCTGAAATTGTCTTGTGTGCTGGGTTGCATCTTTATTGTCTGTTTTCTCTCGTGTCCTACCGAAACGAGGGAGGGGCTATTTATCACACACCTCCAAAATCTCGTAACAGGTGTTGGACATTTCATGAATCAATACTCCCTGGTGGTGATTTTTCTTGCAGGAATTTGGTTGTTTTATCCTATGGGCCACCAGAGGGCCCTCTAGGTCGCAGATCCAATGGTGTGAAAGGGTAAAATCAAGGAAGGTATCCTGGAATTGTTGTGTCCCTTAACATCATGGCATTCCTAGAACATTCCATGAACAAGCGGAGGACAGCTGTGTCCGGAACATGTAGAGGACGCTGGGGACAGTGTGGGCCATCAGCTCTGATGCAGTCCGATGGCTGATCCATCAGACCGTGCCCACACACTTCTTTAGACACAAAGATGAAACTGATGGGCAAGTCATGGCTGCTAAATGCCAAACGGAACGTACCAGAAGAGGATAGACCTTATATTTCAACCCCGATTCTTAAGCAAGAATGGTCTCAACACCACAAAGACCCAAACCCAGAACAAGCGAATTAGATTCTCTGAGTCTGAAGCTAGAATATGCATGGAAAATGCTTGCCAGGCAATACTGATGCTCGCTGTAGGTTAAGAACCACTAGCCTAAAGAAATGCAAAGGTGGGGTGTCTGGGTGGCTTAGTCGTTGGGCATCTGCCTTTGGCTCAGATCATGATCCCAAGCCACACGTTGTCATGGGCTCCCTGCTCTGCAGGAGGCCTGCTTCTCCCTCTCTCACTCTCCCTGCTTATGTTCCCTCCTAGCTGTGTTCCTCTCTGTTAAATAAATAAACAAAAAATTTTTTAAAAGAAAGAAAGAAAGATGTGTTTTTCTCTGTCAAATAAATAAATAAAATCTTTTAAGAAAGAAAGGAAGGGGGCGCCTGGGTGGCTCAGTGGGTTAAAGACTCTGCCTTCCGCTCAGGTCATGATCTCAGGGTCCTGGAATGGAGGCCCACATCGGGCTCTCTGCTCAGCAGGGAGCCTGCTACCTCCTCTCTCTGCCTGCCTCTCTGCCTGCCCGTGATCTCTCTCTCTCTAGCATATAAATAAAATCTTTAAAAAAAAAAAATGAAAGGAAGGAAGGAAGAAGGGAGGAAGCGCAAAGGTGGGACGGGCTGATTCACGAGGGAAAGTTTCACAGGTGACAAGGGATTTAAATTGGTCCTGGAAAGGTGAACTAAACCTAAATAGCAGAAAAAGAAATGAATAGACGTTCAGAGTCAGGTGGTAGGAAGGGACAGAGCATGGCAAGCGGGCAGAGAAAACAGTGTGTCTGTCTATAAGCCATCTCCTAGAGGGTAGAGAGCTACATCCCTACATCCGGAGGGGTAAAGTGTGCGCTACCTTAAGACACCTTGAAAGTTTCCATCTATATCCCCTGGGGAACCTTGAAGGTTTTGAAAGGAATACATAATAAAGATGCTTTTGTTTATAATACTGCTCCTGGGGGGGGGGGGAACGGATTGTCAGGAAGACTGGCTTTGAGAAGACGCCCTCTTTGCCATGGGGAGCTGGGCCTCCATTAAAACGCATCAGTATCTCCTACTTTTCTTGCTTTTCGTCTAAGGAGACCATCAATGCAGCATCAAATATCAACCGTTCTATGTTTGGTCTGGTCTGGGGAGAAGCATTAAGGAGAACTAATACTGATGCCTGTACTTTGCTTTCCAAGTTTCTATCCAAACTGAGAGGTTTGCATTTTTAGAATGAATAATAACAGCATAAGGACACTGTTTTATTGAAAGATATCAACATGCTTTTCAATTTGCATTTCCCTAATCTTCCAGAAGCATCCATTTGCCTCTGAGAGGAATCAGAATAATTATACCAACAATGCACAAAAAGAAAGTTAATTTTGGGCTTTGACTACAAAAATTGTACTTTCGAATCCCGAGAAATACGATCGTTTTGACCATTCTGTGAGTGTCTAAGTCAGGCTGGGCAAACCGGTTCTGCAGGTCTGCTGTAGGTCTTAGGACAGAGGACCTAGGTCACGGGATAAAAGATATGGCGGAAGGAGTGCCTACAGAAGACAGAAGAACCTTCTCCCCCTGGAAGGAGCGTGGAAAGAGAGATTAAAGACAGAGTAGAGCGGTCGGTTGCCAGAGTTCTAAACGTCTCTTTTCCACTCCCAGCTGCCCTCTGCATTCCATGCAGATGCCCAGAGGATGGCCCGACACATCTACAACTACAACTGGAAGACACTGGGCGAGTGCCCAGGAGCCAGAGTTCTCCACCTCACCTCCCCAGGTTCGCGTCAGTTCGCTCGTGCAGCCAGTTGTCCTCTAGAGGGCAGCGGAGAGAAGTCTGAACTCGGAGCTGGAAGGAAAACACCGGCTCCCCTCTCTCCCACCTCCAACACGAGGGGGCCTGCGAGGAGATGCAGGTGCCTTACAGGAAATACAAAACCTCGATTTTCTTGATATACTTCACAACGGTGCATGCATTTCCGTACTCCCCACAATTCGTTTTTCCTATTATAGGATATTTTGTGAAATGTCTTCCTGATGGAAACTGATGGTCATCACATTCAGGTCTCATAACCAGGAAGTCCTGAGTCGCACTGCCGCACTCACCTCACTTTCCGGATTAATCCATCCCTGACCTCCGAATTGTCAGATACAGTTGTCAACCGCAAGATGGCCCTAGAAGCAACAAAATGCAGCCTCAGGGCTGGCCTTGG